>CM060475.1:9284908-9439908 GCA_030544235.1 Lepturacanthus savala
CTGCTGCAGCCCGCTGCTGCTGAAGCTGCTGAAGCTGCTGTAACTGACCACAGGAACCTGCAGACCAGAGGGCCGGACACTGAGTTCTCCTGCCGCCCTGAACGGCCGCGGCGGCAGCAGAGGAGAACGGAGAGGAGAACGAAGAGGAGAACGCAGACCTCGACCCAGACGGGCCACGGACGCCATCTTCAGAGGAGAACCTCCTCCTTCAGAACCAGAACCCTCCTCGTCCTCCCTGATGGACGGCAGCTTGTTCAGCAGACCCCCGTTACTCTCACAGTCAGCCTGAGGACAGTTCATAGAACATAGAGTAGTTAGCATCATAGAAACACACAGCTGCTATCAGGGATTGGAACCTGGTCAAAACCCTGCAGAACAAACAGAATCCTGCATGTAATGATGCAGATCTTTGTTCTACACGACATAAAACTCTATATATCATGGTGTAAATGTTATATTTGTACCAGTGTCTATGAAAACATGTGGAGTTGACTTTAGGATGTAAATTCAACTAAATACGCTGCAAATGTCTTGTTTTAGTCCAATATTAACTAGAATGATCTATTTCATGGCAGATAATTTACTTTATTTCATTTTTTGGGTCAATTTTCTTGCTGTTCAATATGTCTATTCAATATATATTTAATATATTTCCTCCTAATTATAATGTGTCTATTAAATCTAATTAGGCCGATGCTATGTCTTAATTAATTAATTAATTAATTAATTTTTATTTTATTTCTTTCTTAATTTTTAGTCAATTTTGTCTTGTTTTCTTAAAATAACATAAAATTAATTGACTTTTATCTTAATGTTGTCTCCTTATGGGACGTGCACATAAACAAATAAATAAAATAATAAATAAATAAAATAATAAATAAAATAATAATTAAATAAAATAATAATTAAATAAATAAAATAATAAATAGATAAATAAAATAATAAATACATAAATACAATAAAATAATAAATAAATACATAAATAAAATAATAAATACATAAATAAAATAAAATAATAAATAAATACATAAATAAAATAATAAATAAATACATAAATAAAATAATAAATACATAAATAAAATAAAATAATAAATAAATACATAAATAAAATAATAAATACATAAATACATAAATAAAATAATAAATTAATAAATACATAAATAAAATAATAAATAAATACATAAATTAAATTTAGATTTAAATAATAAAAACTCAACTACTCAAAACATTTTTCCTATAATAACAGTGACTTTAAAAAGCAGCAAGTTGTTTAATTAAAGTGTTAGTTAATTAGTTAATTGTTAATAATCGTCACATCAAATTATCTGCCAATTGAACACAATAATTCAATATATTTATAATCAATATGGGACAAATTACATTAAATACTAAATATATCCATTTTTTACAGTGTAGATCTGTAGATTTGTAGTATTTTTATGCAGCTACAGGAGACGCCTCCACTTCCTTTGTGTCTAAAACACTGAAAACCTTTTTTCTTTTAGTTTATTTCGATTGAACCAACAAAGATGCATGAACTCCAGTGTTTAACCAGCAGAGGGAGCTGCTGATCCTCACTGATTCATTCACAGCAGCAGTTTAACAGAATCCATTCACTGCTGCAGCCTTTTCATTCAAAAACAAAGCAGGAACCAACCCATTCACACCTGCTCACATTTATCAGGCTTTTCTCTGATGATGCACTGGACAATATTCTGCTTATTTTATTTTGTTAAATATATATTTTTAAGCTGATTAAATTCTTTCCTTTTTTCCCTCCTCTCTCTCCTGTTTGTTACTCTCATGTCGGCCGCTGATATTTTTAGATCACAGAGGTTTAATTTTAGCAGAGGTTCGCCTGGAGGGAGACGGGGACTGTTCCCAATGTGTGTGTGTGTGTGTGTGTGTGTGTGGCACGTGCCACCCTTTGGTGTACAGCCTGCCACAATAAGAGCATCAGCACCTTATATATGTGTGTGTGTGTGTGAAGACTAAAGAATGAATATGTAAGAGATGCATGTGTGTGTGTGTTCTGAATATGGATAATGCTGACAATGCATGCATGCAAGTGTGTGTGTGTGTGTGTGTGCAGCACCGTCCATTATGCATCCATATGCATACACGTGTATGAACATGTGTGTGTGTGTGTGTGTTTGGGTCTGAATTCCCGTCTGTATCATTCTGCAAGGACAAATATGCTGTCTGATGGCATGAGAGTGTGATGTGTAAGTGTGTGTGTGTATGTGTCGGCACGTGAATGCAAATACCCCCCCCCCCTCCTCCTCCTCCCTCCCTCCGTTGCAGCTTTCTTTCATCCTGATGTTTCCTGGTCTCGTCTCCATCTGCTCTCTGCTCTATATTTACCGGCCGGGGACGACCCGCCCCTCCCCCACCCGCCCAACGCCGCTATTTATAGTCCCACGTGGAGGAGGCGGAGGGAGCTGGAGTTATGTGTGAATGCAAAGTGCATCGACGAGCTTGGATTTTGGTGAAATGGGATTATTTAAAGTCCCCGAAGGTATTTCAGGTTCTTTTTTGGATCTTAAATCTGAGCTCACCGTTGAATCCCTCATGTGTGAAAACATATAAAAGCTCATCACGTTCAGGTTTTTACCTTTTACAGTCGAGAAGATAGCGATTGATTTGATTTTGACCTGGCGGCCATATTGGATTTCTCCATTTTTTTAGGCAACATGGGACATTTTTGAGCCTGGAATACAGAAGATTTGAATTTCATCAACCTATCAAATGTTGTATTCTAAAAATTAACATGAACACCTTCAGGATTCATCTTTTTTTAAAAATTGACCCTGACTATGAAGTTTATTAGCCTGGTAACACCAGCTGAAAACCCCTCCCCTTCATTAGTAAGTCAATACCTTCTTAAAACTACAGCTTACACATGATTTTGTGCTAATAAACAAGGTATAACATGCTAAGAAAGAACTGGCTAATAATAGGCTAACTAGTGAGCTAATGAGGGTTAGCTTTATGCTAAGTCGTTCATATTTGGTAGACAGACTAAAAAAAGACAGATTTTACTGACACGTGATATTTCAATTGATGATGTTGAAAAAATTCGACTGTTTTATGACAAGTCAATTCAGCTACGACAGAAGATCAAACCTGAACTATGACCTTATCGCAATTTATGAAAAACTTCCAAACTTCAAGGTTTATTGCCGTGGTAACACCAGGTTTAAACCCCAACCCTTCGTTAGTAATTCAACACCGTCTTAAAACTACAGCTTTCACATGATTTTGTGCTAATAAACAAGGTACAACAACGTATGACATGCTAACAAAGAAGGAATAATATGCTAACTGGCTAATAATAGGCTAACTGGTGAGCTAATGAGGGTTAGCTTTATGCTATGCTAAGACAGCTGTAGCTTCATATTTGGTAGACAGACTAAAAAAAGACAGATTTTAATGACACATGATATTTCAATTGATGATGTTGAAAAAGTTTTTACTTTTTTATGACAAGTCAGCTACGACAGAAGACCTTATCGCAATTTACGAAAAACTTCCACACTTCAAGGTTTATTGGCGTGGTAACAGGTGTAAACCCCAACTCTTTGTTAGTTAGTCAATATTGTCTTAAAACTACAGCTTACACATGTTTTTGGGCTAACAATCAAAATATAATATGCTAACAAACAAGGTATAACATGAGCTAATCAGGGTTAGCTGTTTACAGCCTTTATGCTAAGCTAAGCTAAGACACCTGTAGCTTCATATTTGGTAGATGGACTGACGCATCACTTCATTTGATGATGTGCTTTAGTTAGTACCAGATATATGTATTAATAACATATATACGTCTGTTTTTCATGATGATTTCTGCTCTAATTAACAATTACTCACAGCAGCACAGTATTATTTCCAGTAGGCCTATATGTCTGGTTATTCATGTGTAGCCTACAGCTGAGATCCCTCTATAAATCCCTGGCATCTGAACCCTCCTGGTAAGCTCGCGTCTTATCTTTTGGCCGCATCTCGAAGCAGAATCCACGTCTTCCTCCTCTCTACCAGCCCAGATGGCTAATCCCTTTTTTTTTTTCAAAGTGAGAAAGCCAACGCTCTGGCATTGTGTAAAATGTTTTGGGCTGGAGGAGGTCACCCTGGTGGGTAAGACTAATCTTAAAAAAAGAAAAAAACACAAGGATCTGAAGCTAAATCCAAAACATACAAGGTTTTACTTCTAATAGCGATAATATTAGCGTCAATGCTAACATTAATCAAACATAAGAACACATCATCTGAACTCACTGTGCTTGAAAATCAGAGGATTTTATCAGGTCATGGAGAATAATTAGATTTTATTAACCCAAGGATGTGCATTATTTTAAATGCTGCTTCATAATTCTTCATTATTATTCGCAGGCGGGTGGATAATCAGCAGCGTAATCAAGATTAACACTGTGGTTAAACACCTACACAGGGAGAGAGAAGTGTCATCAAACTAAAAAGTCATTTTTATTCAACTCCGACCTAGAACTGGAGGGATGATACAGTAGTTCCCCTCTGGATCCCTGGAGGATCTGAACTTCATAACCCTGCTGTCAATTAGACACATCCTGAGACCACGATTTTTGTGGTCTTGGTCTTGTCTGGTAAGTTTGGTTCTCTCTGGTCTTGATCTTGATGTGGTCTGTCTCGGTTTTGGTCTTGTCTTGGTCTTGGTCTTGAGCTCAACTGGTCTTGATCTTGAGGAGATCTGTCTTGGTCTTGGTCTTGATACTCTCTGGTCTTGGTGGTGTCTTGGTCTTGATATGGTCTGTCTTGGTTTTGGTCTTGATCTTGTCTTGGTCTTGAGCTCAACTGGTCTTGGTCTTGATGTGGTCTGTCTCGGTCTTGGTCTTGATACTCTGGTCTTGGTAGTGTCTTGGTCTTGATGTGGTCTGTCTTGGTCTTGGTACTCTCCAGTTTTAGTAGTGTCTTGGTCTTGATGTGGTCTGTCTTGGTCTTGGTCTTGATTTTGTCTTGGTCTTGGTAGTGTCTTGGTCTTGATGTGGTCTCTCTCGGCCTCGGTCTTGATACTCTCTGGTCTTGGTAGTGTCTTGGTCTTGATGTGGTCTGTCTTGGTTTTGGTCTTGATCTTGTCTTGGTCTAGATACTCTCTGGTCTTGGTCTTGAGCTCAACAGGTCTTGGTCTTGATGTGGTCTGTCTCGGTCTTGGTCTTGATACTCTGGTCTTGGTAGTGTCTTGGTCTTGATGTGGTCTGTCTTGGTTTTGGTCCTGATCTTGTCTTGGTCTTGATACTCTCTGGTCTTGGTCTTGAGCTCAACGGGTCTTGGTCTTGATGCGGTCTGTCTCGGTCTTTGTCTTGGTTTTGGTCTTGATCTTGTCTTGGTCTTGAGCTCAACTGGTCTTGGTCTTGATGTGGTCTGTCTCGGTCTTGGTCTTGATACTCTGGTCTTGGTAGTGTCTTGGTCTTGATGTGGTCTCTCTCGGCCTTGGTCTTGATACTCTCTGGTCTTGGTAGTGTCTTGGTCTTGATGTGGCCTATCTTGGTCTTGGTCTTGATACTCTCTAGTCTTAGTAGTGTCCAGGTCTCAGTTTAGGTGGTCCTGATTACAAGTCTACTCTTGGTCCCCAATAAACACCAGAAGAAGCTGAATTACTCAGCTTTGACCCAACACCCTGAACTCATGTCTGTACCTCGATGCTGTGACCCTCCCGGAGGTTGTAGGTCAGGTCGTGCTGGATCTCGGTGATGAACTTCTGGGCGTAGTCCGGGTACAGGCAGAGGACCTCGCGGAGGCCTTTGAGGCTGATGTACTGGAGGTCGCAGTAGGTCAGCGCCTTCACGCAGGCGTTGGTCTTTATCACTTCCTCCTGGGTCAGATAGTCGGAGCCAATCAGGTCGCCTCGACCTGGGAAAAGTGGGAGGAGTTAGTGAGATTACATGGATTGTATTGATTATAATGGAAGAGATCATAGCAACAGTCCAGTAGTAGTTGGTGATTAATGGAACAGTCGGCAACTAATTGCTGAATGGTTGCAGCTCTAGGTCATCGGTTGGTGTACAACAAGACATCAGAGCTTTGGGAAATGGAGATTCACCATTTTTATCCATAACAGGAGGCATCTAACAATTATTTCCATTATCGACTGATCTGACAGTTGCTGCTAATTATTCTAAATATAGAATGTGACAAATTAGTGAAAATTGATTTTGTCCAATCAACTGTTGTAAAGATGACGATTACTTGGTTCTGATACTCTCTGGTCTTGGTCTTGAGCTCAACTGGTCTTGATATTGATGTGGTCTGTCTTGGTCTTGGTCCTGATACTCTCTGGTCTTGGCAGTGTCTTGGTCTTGATGTGGTCTGTCTTGGTCTTGATCTTGTCTTAGTCTTGGCAGTGTCTTGGTCTTGATGTGGTCTGTCTTGGTCTTGGTCTTGATCTTGTCTTAGTCTTGGTAGTGTCTTGGTCTTGATGTGGTCTTGTCTTGGTCTTGATACTCTCTGGTCTCTTTGTCTGATCAACTGTCCTAAAGATGACGATTACTTGGTTTATAATGAAAATTTCATAAATATGAATGTAAATGGTGTAACTGGTCTTGATATTGATGTGGTCTCTCTTGGTCTTGGTCCTGATACACTCTGGTCTTGGTCTTGTCTTGGTCTTGATGTGGTCTCTCTTGGTCTTGGTCCTGATACTCTCTGGTCTTGGTAGTGTCTTGGTCTTGTCTTGGTCTTGATACTCTCTGGTCTTGGTCTTGGTCTTGATAGTCTCTGGTCTCTTTGTCCGATCAACTGTCCTAAAGATGACGATTACTTGGTTTATAATGAAAATACCATAAATATGAATGTAAATGCTGATTAATGCAATAATCGATTAACTTCTGCAGCTGGTTGTTGTACAACAAGACATTTGAGCTTTGGGAAATAACAGTTCACCCATTTTTAACCAATTTCAAGACCAAATGGCTGATTATCGACTAATTTGACAGTTGCTTTTTAATGAGTTTGTCTATAAAATGATAGAAATTAGTGGAAAATTGTCCGTTCAACTGTCTTAAAGTCAGAGAACGCAGAGGTTAAATATCCTCCATTACAAGAACATACTGCTCCACTTAAACAGCACATGAATATGCAATATTCATCCTTTGAATAGCAGCGACGTGGCCGTAGCGGAAGCAGGGAAACGCTGCAGACTCATTAAAAATAAAACACACAGCAAACAGACTGAAATGTATAGACGAGTGTTTTATTACCAGTATCTCATCGGCAGATAGATGTGTACATTAGAGGAGAAGGTCGGGTTCTTTGCTGCTCTCTACTAGTCTGACTGGACTAGAGCTGTAAATCTGAAGTGGCAATGCCAAAGCAATTTCAGCTCTGTGTGTGTGTGTGTGTGTGTGTGTGTGTGTGTGTGTGTGTGTGTGTGTGTGTGTGTGTGTGAAGTGAAAGAGAAAGGAGGCATTATGTGAGTGCACTGTGTGTTTCTATATGCACAGAATGGAAAAGCTGAGGCTGTTTGGATGTCTATCAGAGCCATATGTCAATATATATGTGTGTGTTTCTAGGAGGAAAATAACTGTGCATACACACAGTGTGTGTGCATGCATGTGCATACACACACACAGTGTGTGCGCATGCATGTGCATACACACACGCCAGGTCCAACATGCTAATGAGCTCACGCTCGTTTCCTCTCGGCAGCAGTAGAAAGTGTCGGCCAATCAGCTTCCTCTGTTGAATACTGTATGGTCTCATACATTCCATCACTGTTCAGGAGTCTGTTTGTGTTTCTCTATTCTGTTTCATCCGTGTTATGTAGAATGGGAGGAGGGTCGCAGGCTTTTATTTTGGCGGTCTGTCAGCTCACTTATAGTGTTGCTATACGGCAACTATTTATTTGAATTTATCTTTAAAAAAATGTGATGTAAAATCTAAGTTTTTGCAGGTAGGTGTGAAAAGAGGGCTTTTATTTTGAAAGGACATACAATTTATGAGGTCACATGACCAGGATATCCCTATTGCTGATGGACATTTGACACCTAGGGTAGGAAAGCTAGACCCAGATAGATAACCAAGTCTAAAAATAAAAATTAGACAAATTTATATATATATATGAATAAAAAATAAAAATCATAAAATCATATAATAATAGTAATAAATTTAATATAATAATAAAATAATATAATTAATATATTATAAAAAATAATTATAATAATTTTAAATAATAAATTATTTAAATAAAAATAGCAATGATAATTAAAGTAATAATTAAAATAATAACATTGCTGATCTCTTCATACTGAGAAACAAATACATTTAAAAATAATTATAAAAATAAAAAAAATATTAAAAATAAATTAACTCGTAAAAAATAATACTAAATATAAATAAAATATTTATATATAAATGCATATATAAAAATGTATGTATTATTAAAAAATAATAATTATTAGAAAATTAATATTTAATAAAATGTTAAAGGTGTGTTTTTACTTTAATAGATATTTTTATATATCTTCCTGTGATTTATGTCCAAACCAAACCTTAACCTTTATTACACTGTTAAATAAGGGCTGAATAAGAAAAAATAAACATTTTAAATAAAAATGTGAAGATAATAATCAATAAAACATTACACATAATGATAACTTGGCATTTTGATATTAAAAATGGATCAAATGACTGTGTAATGTGAGAGATGGAGCTCTTTGCATCAAACCCACAGTTGTTTCTTGCCAACTCTTCAATTCCCTTCAGCATTTTAAGCTTTTTTTAGCTCTTAAAATGGGTTTTCTGGCCCAAAGCTCACATCCATCTCTTTCCCCCGATGCAGCAGTTTTCAGTGAAATAAGCTGTGGTGAACACATGCTACACGACCTGCTCTACACCACAAACACAGCAACTATTACCCTGTAACTAGTGAATTTACTTTTCAACCAAAGAGACAAACAAACACTCTGACTCCTATTCATCAGGTGTCGGGACATTATCACAACTTTACAAGGCGATGATACGTCCCAGCTGTTTTTACAGCCTGTTCCGCTGCCTCTAAGTGGCCCAGAATCAACTAATGCTGCTTATGGATTTCCTGTTGGGCTTCGGGCAAACTCCTCCATCAATTCCCGGGTCACACGCCATCTTTTATTTGATGGGGTGCGAATTGTTTGGCCACGTTTAGACAGTTTAATAAGGGGGTGACTGCAGTTTATATCATCGTGTCGTGTTCCGTGGATGATAGAACATGTTGGAACAACGAGGAGAATTCAGAATTCTCACTGAACCCTCTATTGCATAATTACTCTATTTTTATTTTTATAAAAAGCTGTGATGTAGTATTTACAGCTAGTTGCAGAAAGGGGGCTTTTATTTTGAAGGACATACAATTTATGAGGATATCTCTATTGCTGATGGACGTTAATTTTGGAAACTTTTCATCAACTAAAAAATTTAACTCACTATCTTTAATTTGTTTTAAATAAAACTGTATTTACTTATGAAAAATATATATAAACCTAGTAAAAGTATACTTGTAACTACTTTTTGAGGCCATTTTAAAAACATTTAAAGATAATTTACCATGTCTAAGTCTAATATTTCATGCAATAGAAGGTTAAGTAAATGCTTCTTACACATTTTTCTAAACCCACAGTGTTGTTTTAATGCTAAGATCCACATTAAATGCCACTAAAATGTGTTGCATTCCCCACAGATAATGGCTGAGAGCATTTAATTAAAATGCACCCGCCCCCTGACCTCCAGTCAGAATATGTTATTCTGCCTTTGGAACACCAGCGTGTTGACTGAGGTGAAGGTACGAACTGGACCGATCTTTTAAATGTGCAAAATGACTCCTGATGTGTTTTTATTTGCACATTTGAAAGATCAGTCCTCAGTGTGCACCGTTCAGCTCGTACATTTATTTGCAGGTAGATGAGGTAAAGAGGTTAAAGTGGTGGGTGGACCATGATTATGCAGCTGGAGGAGGATCTAATGACAGGGCTCCCAGGAGAAATTATCCTGCACTTAACATCATGGTGATCGAGCTCTTCTTTTTATCAGCGGCTTCTTGAATTTGCGAAACAGGGTGGTCTGTGGTGTTCCACAAGGCTCTATACTAGGTCCCAAACTATTCATATTACATATTAATGATATTTGTAGGACATTAAACAATAGAAATGATCCGGCACTTATCATAATGGTGATTGAGCTCTTCTTTTTATCACAGGTTTTTTGAATTTGTGAAACTGGGTGGTCTGTGGTGTCCTGCAAGGCTCTGTACTGGATCCAAAACTTTTCATATTAATGATATTTCTAGGACATTTAAAAATAGAAACTATCACTTATCATGATGTTGATTGAGCTCTTCTTTTTTCTGGGGTTTCTTAAGCTTCATCACTTAATTCAGGAGTGTTTGTTAGCATTAGCTGTCGTCTTCCTGCCGTACTCGACCATCAACGAGTTGATTTCTGTATCAAAGAGGGCGTCTATGATTTGGAGTCCAAGACAGAGAAGTCCTTTTAGATTCAGGTCGTGGAATGAATCACTCGAACTGACATGAACAGGATCCTAGACTTAAGCCCCAAAACTGACTCACTACCTCGACTCCCCCCCGAAGTGGAACTGGAGGCCACTGATGACTTTGCTAACCCTGCTGAGGGGAAGTCATTCAACAGGAAGAAGTGAAGTGACTGCTGAACCTGAATAACGTTGGCAGGTAAACACTCTGTGGGTCTGGCTGTGTTTTATGATTCTTTTTACTTTAAGACATAGGCGAAAATCCCAGGAAATATTAAATAAAGGTAAATAAATGTAAAACAATGTCTTTCTTAATTGCCAAAAAAATTCTGACCCCCCTCCAATTCCTCAAAGTGGTTTGGTCCAGATGCTGTTTTCCAATGGGCGGGGCCAGCGGCTAACGGCTAATTTTGACAGCCAGCTAGCAGCTAGCAACGTGGCAGAAACCAATCAAACTAACATGTAGAAGCCAGTGAATCATTTATCATTTATCCTAGTCCAAAATCAGCCTCTTTTTAACCCTCCAGTGCATGAAATATTACTGAGACATGTTTTCAATGTTTTTATTACTTAAAATAGCCCAAATTATTAT
The DNA here is from genome assembly GCA_030544235.1 of Lepturacanthus savala. Taxonomy (NCBI): domain Eukaryota; kingdom Metazoa; phylum Chordata; class Actinopteri; order Scombriformes; family Trichiuridae; genus Lepturacanthus; species Lepturacanthus savala. Next base: position 9,295,992 of record CM060475.1, read on the forward strand.
ATATATTATATATGATTTCTATAAAAATGTACTTATTTTACTTTACTTATCTCATATAGTGAGTTCAATTTTTAATTTGGTGAAAATTTTCCAAAATTCTGAGTAAGAAGACAACCTTTGGTCATGAGACAATGATGTTGAATGCCCACCAGCAATAGGGATATCCTCATAAATTGCATGTCCTTCAAAATAAAAGCCCCCTTTTCACACCTAACTGTAAAAAACATGGATTTTCTATCACACTTTTTTAGAAAAATGAAGATAAAGTAATAGTTGCCATGTGGAAACAGTATGAAATAGACATTATATAACAAACAAAATAGTGCTATAGAAGAAGATAGGTTGAACCTTGTTTTTTTTACCTAGGATGGCCAGCACAGTGTTGTCCTTCAGCACCTCCATGGAGCCGCAGCATACGAAGTAGATGGCCTGGAGGGCGTCGCCCTGGCGGATCAGGAACTCTCCGGGGGCACAGAAGGAGGTCTTGATGATGAGGGAGAGGGACCTCAGACATCCGCGGCTGGCTGACTCGAACAGAGGCAGCTCCAGCAGCTCCTTGTTCAGGTGCATGGCGATGTCCGCCCTCAGCTCGTCTGGGAAGTCCTTCAGCAGCTGTGGACGGGGGTGAGGATAAATTTGATCAGTTTTAAAAAACACCTAATTTAACACCTTAACCCTCTATTGCATGGCGTAGTATTGGTTTCTTTCCAATTTCCCAGAATGCATTGCAATATTGGGATTCGCTGCAACAAATGTGCCCTGGAGGTTCAGAAAATTGTTGTCAGTCCATGTAAAACGAGGTGAAAACAGGTTTTCCTGGTCATATGATGTGATTAGTTTCTTGTCCTTCAAAGTAAAAGCCTTGATTTTTTACATCTAAACAGTAAAACTTGGATTTTATATTACTTTTCAGTAATGTTGAGCTAAAGTAGTTGTTGCTATATGGCAACACTATCGCTTTATCATTTTATTTTGAAACAGTGCATTTTATTGTGAAAGGGTGACTTTCTTTTGTCTAAACATGGCAGCAGTAACTAAGAATGTTATTTAACTCTCTATTGCATAGTGTTGTCTTATGGCAACGATTACTTTATCTTCATTTTTTGCAAAAAAGCTGTGACATAAAATCTATGTATTTATAGTTAGATGTGAAAAGGGGGCTTTTATTTTGGAAGGACATACAATTTATGAGGTCACATGACCAGGATATGACTCTCATCACTGATATTACTGCTTTTTAGTAATATTAAGCCAAAGTAGTTGTTGCCATATTGCAACACTATGCAGTAGAGGGTTAAGCACTTTGTCATTTTGTTTTGAAACAGTGCATTTTATTGTGAAAGGGCAACAGTATCTAAGAGTTTATTTAAGGTATTCATGAAAGCAAACATAGATAAATGTATGTTTTGTCGCCAGCAGTTAAAATAGTTTGCTCAGATGAAACTGAGGTTACTAGCGTTTTATGCTATCTCCTGCTAGCATGTTAAGCTAACTTTATTAGCATTTCAGGCTAGAAGCAACTTCCTATTAATGCAAATTTGATTGTGTCTTTTAAACAATTAATGCTTTGTTTATTTTAGAAATTAATGTAGTTACAGATTTTGTAATAACCTTTATATGTGCATGTAATTGGTAAATTATTAAAATGACAGTCCACCATGAGTTATAGCTTCATTTTTGGAGGGCCACATTTGAAAATTTCTCCCTATTGTAGTGTTAAAAGAACCTTCTTTCTTTTGTTATGTCACCATTTGACTGTGTGTGGGAAGGTGAAGAAAAAATAAAACCTTTACCTTCCAACACCAACTGATGAAGTCCCCGAGGTTTTAAAATATTCCATCTTTGTACATTTACCACTTAACTTTATAGGCCAGCACAGGAGCAGAAGTAAAGAGCTTTTGAACAGGAAAGTTGTGGATTATTAGCATAAAGCGTTTATGTGTGCCCACTATTATATCATCTCTTTAAAAAGGATTATCTAGATCTGGAGTGAATTGAGAGCATGAAGCCATTAATCCATTAAATTAAGATAACTCCCCCACAGGAAACCCAAATCCACTCAATGACTTAGAGCCATTTCTTTAGTTTGCCTTTCAATTTTCGCACTTTCAGTTTTAAAAGCCAATCTAGACGATCCCTTTGGAACAGAGAAGGTCAATCCGAGCCACAGAGGTCATATACGTCCAGGAAGTTCAAAAGGAACAGTCCAACATGTGTGTAATCATTGGTTTCGTTGGTGCAGGGAGCGTCTCCTACCTCTCCGACGTCGATGCCGTTGTTGACAGACCAGTTGGTCTGGAAACACTCCATCATGCGTTGCTCCAGGGTCTTGGGCAGCCGGTGGACCCGGATGAAGTCCTTCAGGTCTTTGGTTCGGGTGTGGTAGAGGGATCGGCGGGAGTACATCCGCTGGATGATGGCGGTCACGTTACCAAACACCACGGCATGCATCAAAGCTACGGTGGACACACACAAATAATTATGTTGATTATGTTATTTACCACTTTTTGGTAAATCCCCTTGGGACAATAACACCAAATATGGCTTTTCCATGTATATTTACTATTAATAATGACTGTTTCTGATCAGTTTGTGTTGGAATTATGTGATAAAATATAATTATTTAGGCCCAATAAGAAATATCCACTGTGCCACTTTTTTTTGCATGAATGGTTTCAGGTAAAATGGGCCATCTCATCAGGTAAAATGGGTTTAGTTAGATTTGTTATGCCAGGCTACTTACCATGGTTAAATCTAGATTTGAAGTATTGTCTTAATCAACCTTAGAAACCATAAACTAATCACATCTATCACGCTCTATTTTCCAAAGGGGCTGGGACCCCCAAACCTTAAATGGCCCATTTTACCTGATGGCCCATTTTACCTGTTTTTTTTCCCCAATTTTTTCTTGCTTTGAAGGAAATAGCATTTTAATGTCTGGCAGACATTAGCAGCTTTCTTTTTTGGGTTATTTTAGAGATTATTTCTTATTTTTAACAGAAAAAGACAGTCCTGGACATTACTGATGGTCTTAAATGGGATAAAACTGCTTTAATTATTTGATAGAATATTGGTTATAGAAACCGATACTACACTTTGCACCTATGGTCTGATGTCCCCAATGAATTACAGCTCTACCACTGATCAGGTTTATAGAATTCATGGTATATGGTCAGTATATAATTTAAAGCCAATTTAAAGCCCATTTTTTCCAAGTTTTCATACATATAATTTGAGATAGATAGAAATTTCATGGTATATGCTTATTTGTGTTGAGTTCAGTTGAGGCTCCGCCCACCTCCGATCAGCATGGTACAAATAGAGAAGATCTTCTCGGAGTCCGTGTTGGCCGAAACGTTCCCGAAGCCGACGCTGGTCAAGCTGCTGAGGGCGAAGTACAGCGACGTGACGTAGGAGCTCCGGACGGACGGGCCGCCGCCCAGCGTCGTCCCGGAGCCGTTCGGCGTTCTGGTCCTGGCCCTGGTCCCGTTCCACTGGCCCGAGCCCAGCAAACCGGCCCCGTTGAGCGGCTCCAAGCCCGAGCCGTTCCACTGGCTGTGATTGGCCAGTCCGGCCGTGGCGCTTCCCTGAGGCGAATCCGAGACGCCCAACAGGGAGGTCAGCGGCGCCAGGAAGTACGGCGTGCCCAGGCGTTTGGCCAGTTCATGGAGCCAGCCTGGGGATGGGGACGAACGGGGAGTTTGTCAGTTTAATGAGAAACGCATCCAGGCTCCTCCGGTGACCTTTACTGGAAGGCTTCATTAGCCGCGGTAACAAGGCAGAAAGGGCAGAGTAATTATTTCAGTATTGGTGTTTGTGTCTTACAGAGGAGAACAGGCCTGAAGGGAGCAAAGTTTCCTTAATGAATGAAAGCTTTCAGTCTTTTCAGGTTACCAACTTTTGGGCGTTCACCCACCCATGCTAACTCATCTGCCAACTTTAGTGGAGCTGCCATAATCGGGAACAATTCAGGCATCTTTTGTGGATTTTCTCCACATTAATATTACATTGGTCAATATTTATGTAGCTATATCTCAAGAACCCAGAGTACTCCCTACAGTCCCATGAGTACTACCATCTAAATGCCCCCAAAGTTCACACTGTACTCAGCGAACACTCCTTCATGCACCTGCTGCCTGGAATCAACTTCATTCCTTCCTTCCATCTTAATTGTCCTGATCTGACCAGATTGCTCTTTTCTTTTTATTGCTGATGATTTGATTGATTGGTTGGAGGTCTTTGCATCTCAATGGGACCAAAGTCAAAATAGAAAATCAAATAAAATGAATCACCAGTTTTCCAGCCTCCATCCTCACTCTGGATCCTGTCAGGATAATCACGGTCACCACAACACACCTCGCTGCATTGTTACCGGCGAGCTCCGTAGGAGGCAGACGGATCACCATAATTAGAAGTGTTTTCTCTGTAAAAAGGTCACACTCTGGGCTCTGAGCGCATATACATTCATACTCTGATCTGGATCTGTTGGAATGATTCAGACAGCTTTTCATATAGCATCTATCTTTAGTGTTGGCTGCACATCAACACTTTTACATCTAATTTCCTGTAAATGAAGGTTGGCAATCTTGTAAGAATGGAAGCTGGCCATGTGATGATGGTAAAAAGGACCAAAGGGGTTTAAAGGCCTGCAGCTCAGGTCAGAGGTCGAATCCATATGTTGTACTCTCTTTAAGCTGACCACCAGAAATAGGAATAAACTGTTGTTCTGATTTAATCGAGAAGGTTTGACCAGGTATGGACAGTCTGGAATGTCTGGAGGAGTGGACCTAAGAACAGCATAAATGATCTTTTGAGAAGGAGATGGTCTACAATTTGTTTTGGTGTGTTTTTGGACACTTTTTGGACTAAAAGAAGTTGCATACAGACACTAACCTATGTCCCAGGAACTGGGGCTATTACTCTCGATCTCACTGCGTCCGATGAAGTACCAGACGCAGGCCATCCAGTGGGCCAGCAGGGCGAACGTGGACATGAGCAGGGTGAGCACCACGGCGCTGTACTGGGAGTAACGGTCCAGTTTCTGTAGGAGGCGTAAGAGGCGCAGCAGGCGTACTGTCTTTAGGAGGTGAACCCCGAAGTTCTGGGGAAAGAAAAGAGAAGATAAAGTCACAAACTGTGTCCGAAAACCAGCAACTAGCACCTCCTGTATGTAGGAGAGAACAATTACTGAGAAAAACTCTTGTTTCATCGACTAGTTGACAGTCTCAGGACAAGCATGAAGATTCTCCAAAGCCACACGGAATGGGGTGTGGTTTTTATAGAATAAAAAATAAACATCACAAGCACCTAACCCTAACCCTAAATCTAAAACATTTCTTGATTGCTGAAAAATTATGAACCCTCCATTCCTCAAAGTGGATGCTCACATGTCAAATGTCCATCAGCAATAGGGATATCCTGGTCATGTGACCTCATGTGTTGAAAATTTTTTCCAGTGATAAACTTGGTACCAGATAGTTTAACTTTTTAAGAAATTTAAAACATGCATTATGAAATGGTTTGGTCCAGATGCTGTTTTCCAGTGGGTGGGGCTAGTGGCTAACGGCTAATTTCGACAATTAGCTAGTAGCTATGTGAAATAAAAAAAACAAACATGTAGAAGCCAGTAAGTCATTTATCTCACCACTTGTTCAACATTAGTCCAGAATCAGCCTCTTTTTTACCAGTTTAATTGGTTAAGATCAAACCTAATGATCGTTAACGAGCTTTAATGATGTAAGTTACCATAGCAACAGTGACTAGGGGGAGGGAGGAGGGAACAGGATGAAGTTTTTACCATGTTTAAAACATTTGAACATGAAGAGGCAGGTTGTAAAGGAGTGTTAGGGAGAGTTATTCTCTACAAATGTACTGTTTATTGTCTCCCCCTATCAATGAAATGGGATTTTCCCTGTTTGTGTGTGTACTGTTTTTCCTGTTTGGCTCAGCACACGGTCAGTGGATGATTAATGCGTCATCAGCCCTGATTAAAACAGGCAATAACCAGGAAATCTGCTGGTGAGATAACCTTGTTGAAAGGAGACATGTTCTGATGTGATTTCAGTCCAGTTTTGCTGGAGACTTTAATACAGCGCTGGTTTCACCATGAATACAAAATGGTCCAACAACTATATATATATATATATATATATATATATATATATATATATATATATATATATATATATATATATATATATATATATATATATATATATATTCATCTAAGGTTCAGTTTCATAGCTATAGCTACACTACTGTTCAAAGGTTTAGGGTCAATGTGTTTGATTGTTGATCAGAAGGTTAATGGATGCTTAGAAAACCCTTGATGCTAACATGTTAGCACAGCTGGAAACAGTTTATCTGGTTAAGGAGACAGAAAACTGACCTTCCTTTGATCAAAGTTTGAAGGAAAAACTTTATATTTCAAATATAAATGACTATTTCTAACCTTGTCAATGTCTTGACTATATTTTCTATTCATTTTAAAACTCATGGTGGTAAATAAAAGTGACTTTTCTTGGAAAACACAAAACTGTTTGGGTGACCCCAAATTTTTGAACGGTCGTGTATTATAGAACTGGATAATGGACAGAAAAACGGTCGCCATTCATTTCAGAGGAAGTTTCTCGTCTGACACAAATGCTGAAAAAGTTCTGGGTTTATTTCAGCGTTATGTGTCACCTCCCATGATGCTCTGGGGCCTCCCATGATGCTTTGGGGTGATGAGAATGTGTTCACTTGCTGACCACATAAAAAATGTTAAAAGAAAAACAGTAAAAGAGACTTTTCCAGAGCTTTTCTGGTTATTAGAAAGGTTTTTGATGGATATACAGTCATGATTAAAAAAAATCTAAAATATAAAAATTTGAAATAACAGGGTTATAGCTGGGAATGTCCTGTCAACCGTTTTACAGGCTTCTCTTTTACTATTGACGTGATTTTTGGGTTCCATGGGATTTGCTGTTGCAGTACCACAAGTGGCCACCAGGGGAAAATCAGCTATATCCAGGTCTATAATACATCCCTACACATATTCTACTACTGTAGCATTGGAGTAGTAGCCACTGGTTAGCAGGATTAATGCTAGAATTTAAATGGGTGCATCTCTCTGGGATTAGTTACCCCAGGATTGGCAGGCTACTTCCTGTGACTTAAATTAGAGATTGATCAGGTTTAATCTTTAAAACACCCCCCCCCCCCCACTCCCCCCATCAGGAGCCAGGAATAGTACGTTAGTAATTTGGAAGAACCCATGCACACTGAATTTTAATCAATCTTGACACAGGGAAACGAGTCAAAAAACTCACGGCTTTAAAAGCTCGTCTGAAGCTCCGCGACGTCCAAAAGAGCTCTGCTTCCTGGTAAACTAATTACAGCAAAATGCAGCAACATCTGGAAAACCTCCGCGCCTCCACATGCAATTTTCTTGTCTTGGGAGGATTCATCACCTGCTTAATTATCGGTTAATTAGGAGTGGGTTTCTCCAAGCTCGTACCTTCTTCTTTTACTCCCTTAAAGCCACAGTGGGAGCAGGAAAAAAACTGGATTTAAAGAGAATATGGGGGGAAAAATGTGTTGTTTGCTCCTTGTTTCCTTTGGTATAACAAGTGTGTGTGTGTGTGTGTGTGTGTGTGTGTGTGTGTGTGTGTGTGTGTGTGTGTGTGTGTGTGTTCCTCAATGTTCAATGTACCTTTGCAGCCTCTGTCATGGTCTTATTAAAGCAGAGCAAGACTCGAACAGCGAGAGAATGCTATCGATAAAAGACTGAAGTCTATTACTGCTGGAAGGCCTGTGCATATACATCACACACACACACACACACACACACACACACACACACACACACACACACACACACACACACACACACACAGAAATCACACATGAAGGTAAAAGTGCAAGCACAGTCGATTGTCAAACTCAGTTTAGTTCAGGGCCACGTTCACTGCAATTTAATCTAAATTCTCTCCTTATATAGAGAAATACATTAATTAATAGTGACTCTATATATACATATGTACATATACATCCCAGTTATCCCATATTGAAATGAATAAACATGTAAAACATATATTGAGTAGAATTAGAATGATGATTTTTCTGATTTCAGGTCAATTTACTCTTGTTTTATTAAAATAAAATTTGAATTTTTTGAATTGAAATGAGCTAAATTACCTGCCGATAGAAGATAGCTCTACCCCTGTGTGTGTGTGTGTGTGTGTGTGTGTGTATGTGTGTGTGTGAGAGACTCACCACGCTGATATTGAAGGCGTAGAGGAGGTCAAAGGGCAGGGCAGCGATGAGGTCCACAAACAGCCAGGAGGTGACGTAGTGGATGCAGATGGAGCGGGCGTCGTACACCACCTGACCTGATGTACTCACGTAGGTGGTCCTGAAGTTCAGGACTATGTCTGGACACAAAACACAATATATATATTAAATATGTTTAAAGGGACAATACAACACATAAACTGCAGCCTGAGACTCAAAGAAATGTGATTCTTTTGTCTTTTTTGTAATGTTTTGTATGTATAATTATTTATATGTTTTATATCCATTTATCTTAAACCTTCTGTTTATGCAGCCCCTCAGTTCAACCTCTGTCTGAAACAGGCTGTTTTTGGCTCCGCCTCCTGATGACATCACTCTCTTTTGATTGGCTATCAGCTCCATGCTATGTAAATGAAGTAGAACTAGAAACAGCAGCTCATCTGTACACATTTAAACCACAATCTGAGCTGAAAAGGTTAATGTGACTTCGTTTTTTTTTGACATTTTTCCATTTTTCCATACGACTTTTCGTATTTAAATCTCATCGTTCTGTCCCGTTACTCCAGACCAGCCTCACCGATAATAAAGAGAATCTCCACCAGGATGTCGCTGACACTGGGCGGGTTCCGTGCTCCTGATCCGCCGCCGTCCTCCCGGACCTCGGCGGCGGTGAAGCAGACGTTGTAGGGGACGGTGACGGCTACGTAGAAGGTGGCCAGCAGGATCAGCCAGTCCCAGCCGGCCTTGAACGCACCGTAATGGAGGAGGATGAAGCGGGACTTCTGGACGTCGGCCACTTTGTACTCGGGGACGGGGTTGGCGTTGGCGCCGAGGACGCTCTTGTTAGGGTTTATAGAAACACACTGACGCACATTACACATCAATATAATGCACTGGTTGTAGGTGGTTAAAAAACGCTCAAACTGAAAAACTTCTGACTCTGAGACTTTCGATCGCATGCAAATTTCTTCCCTTTGGAGAACCAAGGCGGTTTAGCTGTATGACCAATCTGCTGACATCTAATTTATACATTTCTTCACTTCAAAAACACATTTAGTGTGAGACTAAAAGTTTAAAAGCTTTGCTAGTGCCTCCTGAACCCTGAAGATGTCATTATACAGCAGGAATGTGCTCAGTTAGGGGGAAATCAGGTAAAATGGGCCTTTTAAAGCATGGGGCTCCCAGTCCCTCAGCCAGCCAATGACTACAAAGGACTGTCGAGATAACTGATTAGTTTATGGTTTCTATGGTGATGAGACAATACTTCAAATCTAGAACGAGAAATGGTCATGGTCAGTAGCCTGGTATAATAAATCTAACTAAACTATTATGAAGATGATAAATCTATTTAAATATGCACATAAACAACTATATATGATATCTGTCTTAATGGCATCCATCAGAAATAATAATAATTAGTTTGATATATTAGTATATATCTTTTTGGAAAAGCGATGTTTATCTTGGTGGTCCAGTTTAGCTAAAATGGGCCACATGGTTTCAGATAAAATGGGCCACAAACATTTAGTTCAACTAAAACATGGACAGTAAGTTGATTATCATGTGAAACTAAGTAGTCACTACTTTTGCTGTGTTTGTGTAACTTAGCTTGTTACATATGACTGGGTGCTAGCTTTACGGTCACGTTAACTTAGCTTGTAGCATAGGTGTGTTAGCATGTGTGTTAATAGCAGCAATATGAGTTTGTTTCATGAATTTTAAAATGGGGTTCTAACCAATTGTGTTCCTTTCCGTTTGTCATTTGACTGGCCCATTTTACCTGGTGAGATGGCCCATTTTATCTGGTGAGATGGCCCATTTTACCTGATGAGATGGCCCATTTTACCTGGTGAGATGGCCCATTTTATCTGGTGAGATGGCCCATTTTACCTGATGAGATGGCCCATTTTACCTGATGAGATGGCCCATTTTACCTGGTGAGATGGCCCATTTTATCTGGTGAGATGGCCCATTTTACCTGGTGAGATGGCCCATTTTACCTGATGAGATGGCCCATTTTATCTGGTGAGATGGCCCATTTTACCTGATGAGATGGCCCATTTTATCTGGTGAGATGGCCCATTTTACCTGATGAGATGGCCCATTTTACCTGACGAGATGGCCCATTTTACCTGGTGAGATGGCCCATTTTACCTGATGAGATGGCCCATTTTACCTGAAACCGCTCATGCAAAATAAATTGTCACAGATGATATTTCCAGATTTATTGGGTTTAAATAATTATATTTAATCACATAATTCTGACACAAAAAGAAACAGTCATTATTAATCATAAATATACATGGAAAAGTTGTGTTATTTATCAAATAGTGGCCCCATTTACCTGATATGACCCTACATCAGCTGTGCACTAACCTGTTCCCCTATAGGTCTATTTATCAGTCTACCTCTAGATAATGACATATCCAGACTTAATGCAGTTTATCTCCACAACTACAGGGTTTTTCTGAATGATCTTGGGTTTAAATAAAGTTAACACCTGTGGGATAGTTGTATCAGTGACAGAAACTATTTAAAATGTACAGTGTTGAAGTAAATCCAGCAAAAACCAGCTGTAAATCTTGGGTTAGTAGCCCAGTTTATAGGCCGCCCAGTTTATCTTCATTTATAAAGGAAGGCAGCAGAACTAGAGGAGAACAGGTTCAAATCTCTGTAAAACACAACTCACATTGTTGATCTTGAGTTTGCTCTTGCTCTTGTCCTGTTTCTGCAGATGTCCAGAGAGCTGGTAGAGGACGGCTCGGCTGCGGCGGCGCTCCATGTTGACGCCCGGCGGACGGTTGATGTGATGGATCTCCAGACCCGTTTCCTCGTCTGAAAAGGAAGCAACAAAACCGGAGAATCAGATGAACATCTCATTCTGCTTAAAGAGGAACCAGGATGGAATGAAGTCACCAACAAGGGTAAATGTTGTCAGTAGTTAGACTCAAACACAAGCCTAGATTTACGATTTAATCGTACCACATGTTTCTGGTTGTTTTTCTGCTTTTTTGATTAATCACCATCCAGATTTAAAAGCCCAGCAGGTTGTTGAAGCCACAATATATATTTAGTCCTGCTGACGACTCTGGTGAGTCATGATAACACATTAAATATGGAATTTAAAACACTTCACAATCCCTAAACATGTTTTTGGAAATGAACCGACCAAAGATTCCTCCAGAACAACAGATTTGTCTTGATGTACCTGTTTAAAATGTTTAGCTTCGATTTGCTGTGATATTAAATCTATGTTTTCACAGTTAGGTGTAAATAGGGGGCTTTTATTTTGAAGGACGTACCATTTATGAGGTCACATGACCAGGATATCCCTATTGCTGATGGCCATTTGAAAGGTCTTACAACCCATTGTTTCAGTTTTTATTATCCTGAGCTCATATATTGGATGTTAAAGGTTGTTTTCTTAAAAATCACTTGTTCCTGTAGTTATTAAAAAGATAAAATCAAGGAGAAAAAACATGATCATGAAATTATCTGCCAATAGAATAAGTTATTTTAAGATAATTCTACTCATTATTGGACTAAATGTCCCCAAAAACAAGATATTTTCTCTTGTTAAGACTGTTGTTAAGATTTTTTGCAGCGTAACACTCATATTTTTAATTTTAGCTTTTGCAGGTTTAAGTAATATTTAATGCAATAGAGGTTTAAGGATCTCAACCATCTCTGCTGCGGTCAGGAAGAAGGTACTGGACCCACCAGTCCAGGACTTAGAGCAGAGGTGGCCAATCCTGGTCCTGGAGGGCCGGTGTGGGTGCAGTTAAACACCTGATTCTACTAATAAACCACTAGAGTCCTTGCTAAGGGCCTTCATTAGTAGAATCAGGTGTGTTACTGATTGGTTGGAACACAAACCTGCACCCACGCCGGCCCTCCAGGACCAGAACTGCCCACCCCTGACTTAGAGGCTCAGGAAGTCCTTCTATTTAGACCACCAGGATCCTGAATGATCCTAAACTCCCCTCCCCATCCTCCGTTCCAATAAACCAACATGCACCAGAGCAGCGTCCAGAACCTTAATTAGTGTCACCTGCGTTTGCCTTGTTACTGTATTTAACATCAATATGGCTGCAGTGAGAGAACAGGTCTATAAGAACTGGGATAATGTGATTATGTTACTGAGAATCATGGTTGTTCAGCTTCATTACAGTTTTGGGACATTGGGGAAATCAGTAGAATTCCTCCAAGGGTTGAGAACATGGAGCCGCCTGATCTGAACGAGGAAATGCTTTGGTTTCCTTCAGGTCACTTTCTGCCTCTGGCTGCGTTTGGCTTTTAAAACACAATAGTCTATCTGCTATTATTTGTATTATTTATTTATTATCATGCAGTTGACGTTACTGGGTCCGATATTTGTCCAATCAAACATCACATACTTAAATATTATCGATATTTATATTTTCAAGAGTCGTTTAAATCAAACGCCTTAATCCCATTGGCCAAATCCTTAAAAATCCCAACGTAACAGCAATATAATCAGTTAAATATGACACTTTATATTGTTTAAGGTTATATTTTTGTATATGGTGCTGGTGCTGTATATTGGTTTGTCATGTGGTAGAGTTCATAGGGTCATTGATGATCCATCTTCTAGAGCTTTTTCTTTAGCTAGAGGCTAATTCCAATCAGAGAAATATGGGAAAAGTCAAAGCAGATTGATTGTTCCAATGCTGTAATCTCCCTGAAACATAATGGATTTCTTGATTTCTTGATCTATATGATCCAATTCATAAGACAAACAATAGAATGTGTTTTATTTTGGTAGATAAGAACGTGTGTGTGTGTGTGTGTAGAGAGATTGGACAGAGGGGGTCAAGTCTGCCTCTGAGACTTAATCCCCCCCAAATTTTAGATTAGTTGTTTTGAACCATGGTTTTTGGAACTGACCTTCCAAAATCCCAAAGATTACCCAGCAGTCCACTGGCAGCAGAGTGTTTTATACCAACATTTGGTCCGAAAGGTAAAAAAAACCTTTTAGAATGGTAGGAATTTGGAAAATATGTTTATTTAAAGTCCAGAAGCATTTCATGTTAATTTTTTATGTGTTTTGGGGTTTTGAAGGGTGATAAATTCAGATTTAGTGTATACCAGGCTGAAAATGTCCTATAATGCCTCAGGATTGTTTGTTTCTTAACATTTTTCAAGTAAATTCTTCAGAATTCCATCAGCCTGTTTCATGGTTCTCCTTTTGTTCATGAAATTCATTCTCAGAGACAACAATTTTAACCATGAACATTCATTTTAAACATTTCCTTTAGTCCTGATGCTAAACACTGTTGAATCCCCCATGTGTGAAAACATAAAAAGCTCATTACATTCAGGTTTTTACCTTCTACAGTCAAGAAGATAGTGATTGGTTAAGTTTTTGACCTGGCGGCCATATTGGATTTCTCCATTTTTGAGGCATTATGGGAAATTTTTGAGCCTGAAATACAGAAGATTTGAATTTTGACAGACGGAACTTGACGGACTCTGAGTATTTAACCTTTGGTCTTGATATAAATATCAATATCAAGACTAAAACTATAGATACACTACCGTTCAAAAGTTTGGTGTCAACCATAAAATTTGGTGTTTTCCATAAAAACTCATACTTTTATTTACCACCATGAGTTGTAAAATGAACAAAAATATAGTCCAGAAATCGACAAGGTCAGAAATAATGATTTGTATTTGAAATAATATTGTTTTCCTTCAGTTTTCTATCTTCTCTAAGCAGCTAAACTGTTTCCAGCTGTGCTAACATGTTAGCATCAAGGGTTTTCTAATCATCCATTAACCTTCTGATCAATGATCAAACACATTGTTCCATTAGAACACTGGAGTGATAGTTGCTGGAAATGCACCTATGTAGAAATTGATGCAGCAAAAACCAGACATTTGCAGCTAGAATAGTCATTTACCACATCAGTGATGTATAGAGTGGATTTATGGTTAGTTTAAAGTTATCTTCGTGCTTTTATTTTAAAAACAAGGACATTTCTAAGTGACCCCAAACTTTTGAACAGTCGTGTACATAGAGATTTAGAAAATAAAATCTAAACTGCCTTTTTTAAAGAGATAATGAGGTTTTCCTAAACCGAATAGTGTCTGTTATTGTAGATTAAGTATAGATTGCATTATTTTCTAGCTATTAGAGTGGAATTGAATGATGAATCTCTTTTATTTTGTTATTCTCACCAGTGTCAGATTCGCTGCCATGGTCCTGGTCCTTATTTTCCGTGATGTCCTTATGCGATACCAGGAACAGAACCACCTCGCTCTTCTCGTTCTTTATGGGCACGATATCCAGCAGGCACCAGAACTTGGAGCCTGCTCAAAAGAAAAACAGATTAGAAAAAAAATGACACCCTGAAGAGAAATCTGCAATCTACAAACACGTCAGGTTGAGTGGTAGCTAATCCATCTTGACAGCGTTTAACGGAATTAAGTTTGACAACGGCCTCGGGGTCCTACCGCTCTTCTTGTACAGGACGATCTCGGTCTTGAACTCCTGCCGTTCGTCCAGAGCTTTCTGCATCTGCGACGTGAGGAGGTCGCTGGTCTCGCCGCCGTACAGGAAGTGACATGTGCAGCTCTTCTGCATCAGCTCGCCGCGGGCGAAGCCGGTCAGTTCGCAGAAGCCGTCGGAGCAGTAGACGATGGGGTAGAGGGTCTGGACCTGGGCGTTCCCCAGGACAAAGTTACTGTCTGTAGGGGAAGAAACACAAGAATGTTATCAAAGAAATAGAATGGGACCTTTTTAAAGACTAGAAGCATCAATTAGGTCAAAGTGGGAGCTCAGGAGACCCTTTATGGTGCTTTAGAGGATCCTCAGAAACATGAAGAAATAGTACAGCATCATCGGCGTAACAAGTGATCAGTCAGATATTTTCAAGATTAATTGTTAAAGGTCCCATTTCCTGTTTTTTCCTGTAAACTGGGACATTTCAGTATCCCAAAAGACTTTTGACAGAACTTAAAACCAGAAGGTCTGGTCCCCCTAGCCCAGGCTGGCTAAATTAGCCTAGCTCATGGAAGTTTGACATGTGAGCATCACATAGTAAAGTAATATCAGATGCGCATTTGAATTTTGGCCCATTGGAGGACCCGTAGTCTTCTCAGCCGTCACCACAACAACAGACATGGAACAGACTCAGGAGGATGAGGCGAGTGCGTCTTCAGTCACTGAACGGCAACTTTATTGACAAAAAGAACAGAGACGGGACGATAAACAACAACAACAAGGAGTTCTCTGACCACCGCAGCAACTCCAGCCTGAACAAACATGTTGAGGCAGGTTTGTGATTTCAGAGGTTGATACTGAAACCACAGATCCTCTTTAGGGGTTGAGGTGTTGTTCCTCTGACCTTTAACCTCTGGTAAACTATGTCCTGTTCTCCTGACTTACCTGCTGTGTCAGCAGCAGATGTGGCCTCAGTGAAAGGCCTAAAGAAACATGCCTGTTGGCGTCTTCTTCTTCATTTTGCCTCATTTAGAGGCACAGTTCACCAATAAAACATTGGCACCTTTAGCAGACATTAAAATGTGATGAATTATTATTATATATATACTATTAAATATTTATCATGTATCAACAGCCTCTATAAGGAGTTTTAAGTCACATGAAGAACATTCAGTGCTCGTCTCTGTGTTTCTTTCAGAAATAACAGGCTTCAGTGATTCTGTTCCTCCGGCTGCGTTTAACACACTTCACCGCTTTTCCATCAACTTCACACTATTTCCCCTTTTTTCTTCTTCTTCTCCTGCTTTTGTTCTGCTGAAATCATCTTTGGTTTGTCCTCCTCCTTCTGTGAACACACTTTTTTAAATAAAATTCTCTTGTTATTTCTTTGCTAGAGCTTCTTCCAGCCGCGTTTCCAGCTGATTCATGGTTTATGATTCCTATTTGAACAGATTGTGATCTATGGGACGTGTTTGTTGTTTATTTTGGGTTCATATGTGAGGACATGAAGATAAACGACAGGATTCATTTACGACCATTCAATTATAAAGATGCAGCAGTGACTCATCTTTTCTTAAGGAGCCACTTACACCACACTTATTTCTGCTTTCTGCAGTTTATTTCATTTTAAAGCCTGTGCTGCTCGAAATGTTGATTCAGGATTTTATTCTACCTCATAAGAGTGAATTAAACCCATTTAAACCCATTTAAACTCATTTAAACCCATTTAAACCCATTTAAACCCATTTAAACTCATTTAAAGCCAATAACGTGTTAATTATAGTGTCTTTTAATGAGGAAAAACAAAAGAATTCTGCCTAAAACTGATGATTTTATTTCTATAAACAAGTAAATGTTTGTATTATATTATATTATTATTCATTCATCAGGTCTATAAATGTACATTTTGTGTTAATTGTTATGTAAAAGTCCATTTTTTTTACAAAAATCACAATTTTATGCAAATTTTGGACACAAAATGTCAAATTATATTATTATTAATAGTGAATTAAACCCATTTAAACTCATTTAAAGCCAATAACGTGTTAATTATAGCGTCTTTTAAATAAATCTGATGAGAATTGATGGTAAAAATAAAATAATTCTGCCTAAAACTGATGATTTTATTCCTATAAACAAGTAAATGTTTGTATTATATTATATTATTATTCATTCATCAGATCTATAAATGTACATTTTGTGTTAATTGTTATGTAAAGGTCCATTTATGTCTTTTTTTTTTACAAAAATCACAATTTTATGCATTTTTTTGCATAAAAAATGTGAAATTATATTAATATTAATGATATTTTACCATATGTATAATATAAATCATGCTGTACTCTTTTAACCAAATACTAATTTTAATAATTTAAAGGATAATTCAGTTTCTTTGCTGTTCAAGTTGAAAGGTTTCATTTTATAACTTGGTGTAAAACATATTAAACTTATTCAAATATGTAGATGTGTAGTAGAGATAATAAAGGACAAATGGTTTGAGTGAATTATTTAGTATAAAGTAATTTATATGTGGAGGCGTGTGTGTGAAGGATGGTAGTAATACAGGAGGAAATGATCTCATCTAATCAATACATCTGATTTATTGATTAAATCAGAGGCTGCGATTACATGAAGATGAACTGGGGACAATGAAATTGAATAATTCATGTATTAATAAAGAACGTAATGAATAAATGAGGACTACAAACCGACAGGAGGATCATGGGAAATGGAGTTTTCACAATAAAAGAAGAGAAACTACATTAAATCCTGCAACATGCACTAAAATCAGGAGGAATTCTACTGTAAATCAGCTGTTTAAACAAAAATAAGACTTAAAATAAGTAGAATTAGATTTATAATTAAATGTCATTAAGTTTTATTGGAGTTTACTCAAACTTAATATAGTAACTGATCCAAATATACTGATAAAATCTATATTTTATATTATATATATACACATAAATATACATTATTATAGTTCACTTTACAGGCTGCATTGCTGCTACAGGTCTATTAATGTGTTTTTGGAGATTAATTACACATTTATTTTTATAAATAGACCAAAAAAAATGTAATATTAAACTGTAAAAATGGCAAAATCAATGAATAATCTCAGTATAATTAAATATCTGGAAGAATTAAAGGTGCAGTGTCATATTTATAGTCAGAAATAGGATCTAATTAGTATATAATTAACTATAAAATACTATTATTAGTGAATGGTGGAATATACACTGTAGACTTTGTAAATCACTTCTATTTCTTATAATTCACTGATTTTACTTATCATTTCTATTTATATGGCTTTATTGGATCTATTATTCTATGTTTAGCCAAGATCATTTCATTTAAATAATTTAACGACATCCAGGTTGAAGGAAGTAAATTCCACCTTAAATAAAGAGAAGCTGCAGCTTCTTTTCTGAAAGTGACAGGAAATAAAAGGATAAAAGAATAAAGATTTAACTGGCAGAATATATTCATATTAAATTCAGCACATTTCATATGAAAACCAGCAGGAATGAAGCAGCTTTAGATGAATATTAAAGGATCATTTGATGAGGTGAAGGTCAGAGAAGGAAGGAATTCTGGGAGTTAAAGTATTAACTCAAGTAAAACTGATAAACTGCTGGTTTAAAGGATAAAAGTCAATATAACACACTGCAAAAAATGGAATCTTAACAAGTGAAAATGTAGATTTTTGTCAATTTAATCATATTTTTTTAAAATTAAGACTAAACTTTTCGACTTTGTTGGCTTTTTAATCTCATAATTCTGTGAAAACTCACTTAATAATACAATTATTTACCAACGGATGCAACAGATAATTCAAGATAAGTTTAATCAATATTGGACTAAATATCTCAAAATATTTAAAGCAAAATGAGTAAATGATCTGCTTCCATCCTTTATCTTCATTTTTCTAAAAAAAACTGTGATATAAAATGTTTTTACAGTTAGGCGTGAAAAGGGGGCTTTTATTTTGAAGGACATACAATTTATGAGGTCACATGACCAGGATATCCCTATTGCTGCATCATGCATCATCAAACAGTTGCTTTTTATTCAGAATTACAAAATAAAACATTTTACTTCATTTTTGATGTTATATTTTTTTCTAATTTGCTAAAATAGATTTGTTTCCATATGACAACGATATAGAAATATATCATCTAATAATAATAATAATAATAATAATTTATCATATATTTCTTTTTCTAATTTTTGGTCCAGAATGCATTGGGGTGCAAAAACTGTGACGTGGATATAAAATGGAGTGAAAACATGATTTCCTGCTCATGTGATGTGATTTATTTTTTGTCCTTCAAAATAAAAGACGTGAGTTTTGCAACTAGGAGTTTTATATTAGTAGTATTAGTAATATTGAGCTTTTATCTTCATTTTTTTCTAAAGAGCTGTGATATAAAATTTATGTTTTTACAGTTAGGTGTGAAAAGGGGGCTTTTATTTTGAAGGACATACAATTTATGAGGTCACATGACCAGGATATCCCTATTGCTGATGGACATTTGACATGTGAGCATCACTTTCTCACTTTCAACAGTTTTTTATTCAGAATTTTGGAAAATTTTTACCAAATAATAATGTCAACATTATGCAAATAAGTAAAATTCCTAGTGTATACATTGACTTACATATCATCAAACTATCCTATTACACAACCTTTTTGTATATTTTATTAAATATATCTATTATTTAGGCCATTTTAAGTAATAAAAGTGTCAGATGTTTTCAATATTGCAATACCCAACCTCACCACTGGGTGGTGCCAGAAATCACACGTTGTACCTTTAACCCTCCATTTCATAGTGTTTCCATAAGCAAACAATTACTTTATCTTCATTTTTGATATAAAATCTATGTTTTTACAGCCAGGTGTGAAAATAATTTTAGGCTTTAATTGCATATTTATCCAATTAAGGTCATAAACCGCCTGTGTGTGTGTGTGTGTTTTATCAGAGGTTTATCAGGGTCCTGTAAGCCGCTCAGGGGCTGAGTCTGAGTGGTTTTGTAGTTCAGCTCGTACGGTATTACACCTGGATTACAGCGCCGATGTGACAGGCCGTGTGCCATGAGGGGAATGTGCAGAGAATTGAACACAAACAGGAGGAAAAAAACAGGATGACGGCGTCAGAGCGGCTGGACTCGGAGGGAAAATGAGGCCGCGAGGACGCCGCTTCTCTGAGAGCAGATCCCATCTTTTGGGTGAAAAGGGTCACGTTAGCGTGTGGATGAACAGCAGCAGCAACATGTGACCTTGCCCAAAGTCTAGAAACACAAACTCATCGTCTCCACACAGTAAAACCACCACTGTCTGTTATATGAATATATATAAATATATAATAAATATCCTCAGATTCATGGATCCACTCCGTTACCTTATTTAACCCTTTATTACGGAGCGTTGCCATAGCAACAATTACTTTAGCTCAATATTATTGAAAAGCAGTTATATGAAAATCCACGTTTTGTTGTTTAGTTGTAAAAATTGTGTCCTTTACTTTGAATTTTCCAAACTTCTGATGTCAAATGTCCATCAGCAATAGGGATATCCTGGTCATGTGACTGTGACCTCATCAATTGTATATCCTTCAAAATAAAAGCCCCCTTTTCATTCCGAACTGTAAAAACATAGATTTTATAGCTTTTTAGAAAAATGAAGATGAAGTAATTGTTGTTATATACAATTATACCCCCCCCCTTATTCCTCAAAGTGGTTTGGTCCTTCAAAATAAAAGCACCTAATTGTAAAAACGTGAATTTTATATCACAGATTTTTAGATAAATGAAGTAATTGTTGCCACATGGAAACATGAAAATAAATAGTATGTGTAAAAGTAAAAGTGGTTGTGATGCTCACATGTCAAATGTCCATCAGCAATAGGGATATCCTGGTCATGTGACCTCATAAATTGAATGTCCTTCAAAATAAAAGTCCCCTTTTAATGCCTAACTGTAAAAACATAGATTTTATATCACAGCTTTTTAGAAAAATGAAGATAAAAGATCAATATCACTAAAAAAGCAGTAATATAAAACTCCTAGTTGCAAAACTCATGACTTTTATTTTGAAGGACAAACAATAAATCACATCATATGACCAGGAAATCCTGTTTATATAACAAAACTTGTTTAGAGTTGAGTAGAATTATCTTAAATTAACTCCATTAGCAAATAATTGCATTTATAACATAAAAAGTCTATAATATGAGATTAAAAAGTCAAATTATTTACTCTTATTTTAAGAAAACAAGACCAAATCGACTAGAATCACAAATTATCCTCCAACAGAATAAGATTCTCCAAGATAATTCTAACAAAAACAAGATATTTTGTCTTTTCTTCATATTTTATTGTGTCAGTACAGTATAAAACATTCATTTCTTACATGTATTGTGTTATTTATATAACTCGTGTGTGTAGCAGTGTGGATATTGAGATGTCAGTGGATGAATGAACAAACAGGATGGAGCTTCCTGCTGCAAAGAAAATGAATAAAATAAAAAAACCTGGAGAATTCCCTGGAGTTTCCCTGGTTATGCTGCTGCATTAATATTGAATGGAGACGATGGAAGATCCCATATATTTCCTGCTCAGCTGCTTAATATCACTTTACGACAAAACTCTACCTTTCCTCTTTTATTCCAACTCTCCTGGTTCATTCTGGACGCTCCAGACTTCATTTACAGTCACCTGAAGGCATCATTCATCTCTTTATACCAGCAGAAGATGCGTTCAGGGTCAAAGGTTCAGATTAGAGGGAAAAACACTAAGAATTCTCCTCAATGCGTCCCATGCATTTATATTAGAAGGTAGGATTATTGTAAAATGTGCTTATTTAAGACATTTAATGTCAATTTGTATTAGTTTTCATGGGTTTTGAAGGGTGTTGAATACAAATCTTCTGTATTTCAGGCTCAAAAATGGAGAAATCAATCATTGAATATTAGATAAATGACTAAAACTGTAAAATAATTAGATAAATTACAGGTAAATCTATTTAACAGGTTGATGGAATTCTGAAGAATTTACTTGAAAACTGTTTAGGATCAAAGTAGATTACAATATTTTAATCATGTATTTACTTATTTGTCTGTATAAAATGTATAATTGATCTATTTATTTAGTAATTTATCGAATATTCAACGGCTGATTTGTCCATTTTGAGGCTCGTCTATTATCTAAGACAACATTTTTTAACCATTAACATTAATTTTAAACATTTTCTTGTTAAATCTGAGCTCAACATTGAATCCTTCATGTGTGAAAACATATAAATTCACATTAAATTCAGGTTTTTACCTTCTACAGTTCAAGAAGATGGTGATTGGTTAGATTTGGACCTGCCATTGGCGGCCATATTGGATTGGATCTCCATTCTGAGGCATATTTAGTCATTTCAGTAATTTATCAAATATTTGTAATAATTCAATGGCTGATTTCTGCATTTTGAGGCATTATGGGACATTTAGCCTTGAATATATAAAATTTGAATTTGAATATGCTAAAAACTAACATGGTTCATCTTGATTAAAAACTGACCCTGACGATAATTATTAATATTAAATTTATCAAATTTAATATTTCATCAAACAACATAAACGAACATTTAACATACATAAATTAAATGAATGATACATACCAACTGTAGCAGCTGATGAACCTGACAACATGTGCTCTCTGTTACTAACTCTCACTTCCTGGATAAAGTTTTTATTCAATGACAAAAACCATAACTGTAAAGCTAAAACCAGCCAGTAGGAGGCAGCGCTGCAGCTTTTAAACACGCTAAACAGAATGAAAACAACTACTACTACAACAATTGTGATTTTTATTTCATTACATGCAAATTAAAACACTTTTATGAATATTAAATACTGTTTTTTTGCCAAGTTTGTTCCAATAGATGCTGCTAAAATGTTTGTTTTATTATAATTTATTGGATTATTTCTTAAAAATTTGAATATGAGCTAATTTCCCATAGACAACGGTTCATCAAGGCCTTTTTCCAATTAAATTACACCAGGATTCAACTAAGATTAAGATGAATGACTCAGGACAGTCATTGACGATTATTAAAATTCGCTGGTAAATGCAGGAAGGTCAATTATTGGTAAAATACCAGATTCCCTGGTGGAGTCTGAACCCATCAGGGACACAAACACCTCAGTGTCACCTCTTTCTGTCCCCCATGCTGGTCTCCGATGATTCATAAGATCATAGTTTGTGCATATTCATCCTAACTAAGTGTTTTTGCACCCGATTCTGTAATAACCATAGAAAAGGTGCAAAAGATTGACAGTCAATGTGTGTGCAGAATGGAGAGTGTCACGGTTTTTAAACCCAGGTCCATTCCAGACCCTTCGCCTGGAGTTGGAAACTCTCGCCTCCGGCTGCAGATTCAAGGTTCTGAGGCTGAAGTACGAGCCTGAAATCCTGCACATGCAGCGTCTTTGTGTGATTGCTTTTGTTGTTGCACATTTTGTATTGGTTTTTAATCCCCCCCCCCCCCCCCCCCCCCACCGACTGCAAATCAAGTTTCCCATCCAGGATAATAAAGTGAAGTGAACTGAAGCCGTTGCATAACCCTTTCAAACAAGTGTTGGGAGTTTTACAGATTATTACTGAGAAAAAAACAAACAAACCTAAACACGAAGGTTGGGAATTCATCACCACGACCAACTTAAGCCTCTGTTGCATGAGTTAGACATAGAAAAAATGTTTTTATTACTTAAAATGGCCTAAATATATAAGAACAAGTAGCAAAACTACTCTCAGGATAGTTTCATGCTATTTAAGTCAATGGGACTCAATAATATACACTAGGAATTTTACATATTTGCATATTGTTGCCATCTTTTTTAGCATATTAGAAAAAAATATGAGTTTAGTTTTACAATAAAAACATGATTTTACTATGTCTAAGTAATATTTAATGCAATAGAGGGTTAAATATGTTTTTTATAGTGAATATAAACGATTACCTTTTTTTATGGGGTTCCCCCTGGAACCTGTCAAGGACCCTTAAAGTTTCCCTGGATCCCACTTTAAGAACCACTGTGTGTTATTCTAATGGACAAAATATATGTATTCACTATTTTCTTTCATATTTGCATATTGTTGCTATATAGCAACACATCTTTATTTTTAGCATATTAGAAAAAACATATAACATCAAAATTGAAGTTTAGTTTTACAATAAAAACAGGATTTTACTACGTCTAAGTAATATTTAAATCAATAGAGGGTTAAGGATGGTTTTATAGTGAAAATAAACGATTCCTTTTTTTATGGGGTTCCCCCTGGAATCCATCAAGGACCCCTAAAGTTTCCCTTGATCCCACTTTAAGAACCACTGTGTGTTATTATTTAGCATTAAAAGTTTACGTAATCTAAATAGTGAGTCGAATTTTTTATACTGTGAAACTTTTCCAAAATTCTGACTAAAAGACAATGATGGTCACATGTCAAAGGTCTATATCCGGGTCATGTGACCTCAGGAATTGCAGGTTTTTCAAAATAAAAGCCCCCCCTTTCACACCTAACTGTAAACACATAGCTTTTTAGAAAGATAAAGATAAATGACTCTGCAATAGAGGGTTAAATTGCTTCTATCTAATGTGAGAGATTATTTTTACATAAAAACATCAAGATTCCACTAATTATTATTGATGACTAATGATTCTAGAGCATTTTGAAGTCGAGGTTGTACAACAGCAGAACATCATGGATGTACCATCTATCACATGCCTGTTACTTTGCCCCTTCAGGACTGTGTTACGCAACAGCTTTACGCTACAATAGCTGCAGTTTGTCACTCATTTCTCTGTGTTTTCTGCTGCTTCTTGTGCAGAATGATGTATTTCAGCCTGGAAACAGGTGAATAATAATCACACATCTCTGAATGCCGCTTCCCTTTTAGCTGACGTAATGGTTTGAAACTACTTTGCTCCCGTTGAGACAGATTTGAGGGATATTTCCCTCCTTCGTGATAAGTAATGAGGGGAAATGACAGCTTTATACTTACTGAGCGTCAACTTTGGGGGGGATTTAATTGGCTTTTCACCGTTTTGTTTAGGAAACCATTAAAGCGTGCGGCATCACAAGGGGCTTAAGGTTGTCCCAGAGACCAGGAGTGTTTAATCTAATTACTACACAACTAGTCTCCTATTCCAGCAATTTAACAACTGTACAAACTGCAGAGAGTATGGGATAATACAGGGATTAGTCGGGTTAATCCAGCATTGACAGGTGAAGCTATAACAGCCACAGCATAAATAATTAATGAGTTGGAGCTTTCATTAATTGATCGACGGCCAGTAATTAACCTGTCAATCATTCAAACGATTAATCAATTAGTTGTTTGGTTGATAAATTGGTGGAAAATGTGGATTGGTCTTTCCCAAAGCTGATGATTCTATCAATCAATTAACTTAATTGATTACTTGATCGATAACAATCAGATTTGAGAATCTCAACCAGACTATTCAAATCAATAATCGATTATCAAAATAGTTGGTGATTAATGTAATAGCTGACAACTAATTGATTAATCAATTAGATCAAAGTAGTTATTGATTAACGTGATAGTTGGCAACAAAACAATCAATCAACTAATAATAATCAAATATAAGAAGCTGGAACCAGATAATTTGGACATTTTCTTCTTGAAAATGACTCAAATCGATTAATCGATTATTTAAAAGAATTGGCGATTAATGTGATATTTGGTAACGATATGATTAATCGACTATTAATAATCAAATCTGATCAGCTGGAACCAAAGAATTTGGACATTTTCATCTTAAAAAATGACTCAGATTTATTAATCAATGTTTTGAAATAGTTGGCAATTAATCGATTAATCGATAAGTCATATTTGAGAACCTGGAACCAGATAATTTTGAAATTTACCTAAATTTATATTTGGCAGCTAATTGATTAATCAACTACTAATAATCAGTTTTGAAAAGCTGGAAGCGAAGAATTTGGACCTTTCTTAGAAATGATTCAAATCAATTAATCAATTAGTAGTAGTTGTTGTTTAATGTAGTAATTGGCAAATAAATGATTAATCAACTAATAATAATCAGATTTAAGAAGCTGGAACCAGAGAATTTGGACATTTTCTTCTTAAAAATGACTCAAATCAAATATTTTTGGCTTTTGTCTGTGATTAATGTAATAGTCAACTGATCAATCGATTAATCGATTAGTCATATTTGAGACGCTGGAACCAGATTATTTGGAAATATTAAAATGACTTTAATCGATTATCAAAACATTTGGCAGCTTATTGATTAATCAACTAATAATAATCAGATTTAAAAAGCTGGAACAAGAGAATTTGGACATTTTATTAAAAATTATTCAAATCGATTGATCGATTCTAAATGATTAATCGATTATCTAAGTCGTGTTGATTAATATAATAGAAACTAAATGATTAATCAACCAATAACCAATTTGAGAAGCTGGAACCATCTTAAAAAGGACTGAAATCAATCAATCAATTATCAAAATAGATTAATGTAATAGTTGGCAACTGATTGATTAATCAATTAATCGATTAGTCATATTTGAGAAGCTGAAACCAGAGAATCTGGAAATTTACTTAACTATCAAAACATTCAGCAAATAATTGATTAATCAACTAATAATAGTCTGATTTGAAGAGAATTTGGACATTTCTCAGAAATGATTCAAATCAATTAATCAATTAGTAGTAGTTGATTAACGTAGTAATTGGCAATTAAACGATTAATCAACTAATTATAATCAGATTTAAGAAGCTGGAACCAGAGAATTTGGACATTTACTTAAAATGACTTTAATTATCCAAATATTTGGCAGCTAATTGATTAATTAACTTATAATAATCAGATTTGAAGATGATTCAAATTGATTATCAAAGTAGTAGTTGGAAATTAAACGATTAATCGACTAATAATGATCTAATTAATGAATGCAGCTCAGATAATCAATGAAACCACGGATCTAAAATACTATAATCCTGATGAGTCCACTGGGTAAACTGGTCTAGATCCAGAACCAGTAGAGTCTCTATCACTGGGGTAAACTGGTCTAGATCCAGTACCAGTAGAGTCTCTATCACTGGGGTAAACTGGTCTAGATCCAGTACCAGTAGAGTCTCTATCACTGGGTAAACTGGTCTAGATCCAGAACCAGTAGAGTCTGTATCACTGGGTAAACTGGTCTAGATCCAGAACCAGTAGAGTCTGTATCACTGGGTAAACTGGTCTAGATCCAGTACCAGCAGAGTCTGTATCACTGGGTAAACTGGTCTAGATCCAGTACCAGCAGAGTCTGTATCACTGGGTAAACTGGTCTAGATCCAGTACCAGTAGAGTCTGTATCACTGGGTAAACTGGTCTAGATCCAGAACCAGCAGAGTCTGTATCACTGGGTAAACTGGTCTAGATCCAGAACCAGCAGAGTCTCTATCACTGGGTAAACTGGTCTAGATCCAGTACCAGTAGAGTCTGTATCACTGGGTAAACTGGTCTAGATCCAGAACCAGCAGAGTCTGTATCACTGGGTAAACTGGTCTAGATCCAGAACCAGCAGAGTCTCTGTGGTTCATTGATTATTCAGCAGCGGCTCAGGTTCCTGCTGGATCCTTCGTGTTTAACAGGTTTGTTGCTTCATTCATCCTCATCCATTCAACTCTTTACTTCTCAGACATCAGACTCACGGGTCCCATCGAAGCGCGTGGCGATGGTGTCCAGGAAGGTGTTCTGCGGCGCGATCAGACCCCGCATCACCGGCATCCGGGACCGGGTCGAGCCGCGTCTCTCGCGGCGCTCCGACGCATGTCCGTCGGCCGCGGTGCTCACGAAGCCCGGCAGGAACTTGGACGTGGCTCCCGGAGCTCCCCCCAGACCCTGGAGGAGGGAGCCGAGCCGAGACACCCGGGACTCCACGGTCCAAGAAGAGAGAGAGAGAGAGAAAAGCCGAACCGAACCCGAGCCGCCGCCACCGGGCAGGTGATCCGGGCTCGGTGAGAGGAGGAAGAGGAGCGGAGGGATGGATGGAGAGGGACGGAGGAGGAGAGGATGGTCACATTTACGCACGAATGTGCTGCAATGCAAACCTCCTCCTCCTCCTCCTCCTCCTCCTCTCTCCTCCCCCTCTCTCTCTTTCACTAACAGGGTTTTCTCTCTCTCTTTAAACATTCCACAACCTTTTTGCTTTATTTATTTAGTTTTTAGTTTTAATCCTGGAGACATCCACAAAGTTATCCCCAGAAAAAAAACAACTCTTTTTTAATATTAGACAAATGTTAATTAAATGTAAGTGCTGCTAAATGTAAAACAATTCTTAATTGATAAAAAAAGTATAACCCCCCCATCTTATTTCCTAAAGTGGTTTGGTCCAGATGCTGTTTTCAAGTGGGCGGGGCTAGTCGCTAACCAGCTAGCAGCTAGCTACATAGAAGAAACCAATCAAACCAACATGTAGAAATCAGTAAGTTCAACATTAGTCAATGATGCTCACATGTCAAATGTCCATCAGCAATAGGGATATCCTGGTCATGTGACCCATAAATTGTATATCCTTCAAAATAAAAGCCCCCTTTTCATACCTAACTGTAAAAACATAGATTTTATATCACAGCTTTTTAGAAAAATAAAGATAAAGTAATTGTTGCCATATACAATTATACCCTCCCCCCCTTATTCCTCAAAGTGGTTTGGTCCAGATGCTGTTTTCCAGTGGACGGGGCTAGTGGCTAACCAGCTAGCAGCTAGCTACATAGAAGAAACCAATCAAACCAATCAAGTCATTTATTACACCACTAGTTCAACATTAGTCCAAAAAAATGTCTGAAAAGACAATAGTATGAGACAATGATGCTCACATGTTAAAATATCCATCAGCAATAGGGATATCCTGGTCATGTGACCTCATAAATTGTATATCTTTCAAAATAAAAGCCCCCTTTTCACACCTAACTAAAGGAATATAGATTTTATATCACAGCTTTTTAGAAATTGTTGCCATATACATATGTAAAATCTGTATAATCCCCCCTTTACTCCTCAAAGTGGTTTGGTCCAGATGCTGTTTTCCAGTGGGCGGGGCTAGTCGCTAACGAGCTAGCAGCTAGCTACATAGAAGAAACCAATCAAACCAACATGTAGAAGCCAGTAAGTCATTTATTACAGCACTTTTAGTCCAGAATCAGCCTCTTTTTACCAGTTTAACTCATTCAGATCAGACCTAATTATCGTTAACGAGCTCTAACAATGGAAGTTACCATAGCAACAGTAACTAGGGGGTACAGTTGATACCCTCCTTCTCTTTCCTGGAATATTTTTTTGTATTTTGTGTTTTATTTCTCACTTTCTACATAAATGTTTCTGATTGCAGTTGAACAATGTCGTGTAGTTTCATCAGTTTTGATTTTATAAATAACATCTGAGCTTTTCCCTCGTTGAATTTGTCCGTTTAACATATTAAAGTGTCATATTGTCATTTTATCATAAATCCCTGTATTTTCTGCTGTATATGTGTCACTCACAGACTCAAAGACCAAAAAAACATCCCGATTCACTTTGTGTTGAATAGGAAATGTGTTTTTTTTGTTTTCACATGTCAAATGCTTTTTGCAAAATGTGATTTTAGACAAGCTGCCAGTAAGAAAAGGAGAAAGAGGAGTTTAAATGAGCTTTTATAAGACTTGTTTTATTAACCATCCATCCAGGATGTAATTATGTGACTGTGAATAGAAAACTTCAATCACATTCTGTCTGAAAGGTACCATTTAAAGGCTCCTATTTGCCATGTTCCCACTTTAATATCTTCAATTTTTACAGTCTATTTAGAAAAATGTTCCTTCTTTTATGGCGTAGAAGTATTTATACCTGTAGCAGCAATACAGTCTGACTTCTACCACACTCACTCTGAAGAAAAACTATATATACATGTAGTGCAACAATTACTTAATCTTTAGTTTTATAAAAAGCTGTGATTTAAAATCTATGTTTTTATAGTTGGGTGGGAAAAGGGGGCTTTTATTTTGAAGGACATACAATTTATGAGGTCACATGACCAGGATATCCCTATTGCTGATGGATATTTAACATGTGAGGACTTACTTTTTCCTTAAATTCCTTAAATATATAATTTATTTAGGCTATTTTATATAATAAAAACAGGTGTAATAAAATCTGTGATATAAAATCTATGGTTTTACAGTTAGTCATGAAAGGGGGGCTTTTATTTTGAAGGACATACAATTTATGAGGTCACATGACCAGGATATCCCTACTGCTGAGGGACATTTGACATGTGAGCATCATCTTGTTGTCTTTTATTCAGAATTTTGTAAATTTTTCATGATTTTTTAACTTATAATTCAGTTTTATATATAAGTTTATATATAAGTTATATTTATATATTATATAGTTATATATATTTTAGCATATTAGGAAAAAAAACACATCAAAATATAATTAAATGAATAAATGAATAAAGTTGACCTACCCTAGATAATGAGTTCAATTTCTTATTTAAAAGAAAACCTTCAGTTGTGACACAAAGATAAAGATAAATTAACTGTTGCCATGGCAACACTATGCAATAGAGGGTTAATGCCAGTTGTTTCATCCTCTTATTAAAACCTTTGAGTATATTTTGATATTTATGGACGATATCGATCAGAAACTCAGCAGTGATTTAACTGAAAGTGATGCTGGTTTTATTCTCATTACTGCATTGATACGACTGAACCTGCAGGTTTTACACACAAAACATGACCCTCTAACTGAATATGATGCATATTTTTATAGACTGAACTTCCCCAAAAAGAACATCAAGTATTAAAATATGTGTCCTTTCTACATAAATGTTTCTGATTGCAGTTGAACAATGTCGTGTAGTTTCATCAGTTTTGATTTTATAAATAACATCTGAGCTTTTCCCTCGTTGAATTTGTCCGTTTAACATATTAAAGTGTCATATTGTCATTTTATCATAAATCCCTGTATTTTCTGCTGTATATGTGTCACTCACAGACTCAAAGACCAAAAAAACATCCCGATTCACTTTGTGTTGAATAGGAAATGTGTTTTTTTTGTTTTCACATGTCAAATGCTTTTTGCAAAATGTGATTTTAGACAAGCTGCCAGTAAGAAAAGGAGAAAGAGGAGTTTAAATGAGCTTTTATAAGACTTGTTTTATTAACCATCCATCCAGGATGTAATTATGTGACTGTGAATAGAAAACTTCAATCACATTCTGTCTGAAAGGTACCATTTAAAGGCTCCTATTTGCCATGTTCCCACTTTAATATCTTCAATTTTTACAGTCTATTTAGAAAAATGTTCCTTCTTTTATGGCGTAGAAGTATTTATACCTGTAGCAGCAATACAGTCTGACTTCTACCACACTCACTCTGAAGAAAAACTATATATACATGTAGTGCAACAATTACTTAATCTTTAGTTTTATAAAAAGCTGTGATTTAAAATCTATGTTTTTATAGTTGGGTGGGAAAAGGGGGCTTTTATTTTGAAGGACATACAATTTATGAGGTCACATGACCAGGATATCCCTATTGCTGATGGATATTTAACATGTGAGGACTTACTTTTTCCTTAAATTCCTTAAATATATAATTTATTTAGGCTATTTTATATAATAAAAACAGGTGTAATAAAATCTGTGATATAAAATCTATGGTTTTACAGTTAGTCATGAAAGGGGGGCTTTTATTTTGAAGGACATACAATTTATGAGGTCACATGACCAGGATATCCCTACTGCTGAGGGACATTTGACATGTGAGCATCATCTTGTTGTCTTTTATTCAGAATTTTGTAAATTTTTCATGATTTTTTAACTTATAATTCAGTTTTATATATAAGTTTATATATAAGTTATATTTATATATTATATAGTTATATATATTTTAGCATATTAGGAAAAAAAACACATCAAAATATAATTAAATGAATAAATGAATAAAGTTGACCTACCCTAGATAATGAGTTCAATTTCTTATTTAAAAGAAAACCTTCAGTTGTGACACAAAGATAAAGATAAATTAACTGTTGCCATGGCAACACTATGCAATAGAGGGTTAATGCCAGTTGTTTCATCCTCTTATTAAAACCTTTGAGTATATTTTGATATTTATGGACGATATCGATCAGAAACTCAGCAGTGATTTAACTGAAAGTGATGCTGGTTTTATTCTCATTACTGCATTGATACGACTGAACCTGCAGGTTTTACACACAAAACATGACCCTCTAACTGAATATGATGCATATTTTTATAGACTGAACTTCCCCAAAAAGAACATCAAGTATTAAAATATGTGTCCAGCTCAACCAGCAGCAGTGAAATGTGCCTTCCAGCAGAAATTCAGCAGTAAAACACTCTGTCAGCCTGTTCTGCTGCAGCTCATTTACCTCAGATTTATTTATTTATTTGCACTTTTCCCACAATTAATAATTATTTTTACTGGAGATCATCACAGTTTATATGTTCATTAACATCCTGGTGTTATAAAATAACACTGAGTCTAATAAATAAGGATAAAAAATCAGAAAAAGACTGAAATGCTGCAAAGATGCAGGATTCACTGGTGCATGAATGCATCTGTAGAAGAAGTGAATCACTGCAGCAGAACAATGTCAATGAAATGAGGTGCTTCATGTTGTTGAAGGTGCAGAAATCACTCCTGAAGCAGGTTGGACTCAGTGCATTTATCCTGGTATTTAAAACCAAATGAAGCATGTTCTCCTGTTAGGAAACAGCACCATCTACAGGACGTGGCCTGCAAATACAACTACAACCCTCTATTAGACATAGAACAAGTATTTTCAATGTTTTATTACTTAAAATGGTCTAAATAATTGATATATGTGACTCCATTAGCTTGTATACACTAGGAATTTTCCATTTTTGCATATTGTTGACATGGCAACCAATCTATTTTAATTGAATTTAATTAAAGTTCAACTTTTTATTTGATGAAATTTTTCCAAATTATGAATAAAACCACCTTTGGTTATGACATGTCAAATTTATAAAATAAGAAAAAATGAAGAAAACAATCTATTTTTCTTTAAAATGACTGTTGCATCCATTGTTATAATTTTCTAGACAACAAATTAAACTACTTTAAAATAATATGGTAAAGTCATTTTTTTTAGTCTTTATGATAAAAGTTATTAACCCAATATCAATTAGACATGGGATAAACTGGTTTGAATGTTTTATTACTTAAAATGGCCTAAATATTAGAAATATTTTTAGAAATATAAGAAAAAATAAAGATAGTTTTCGGATAGTTTTATAATATGTAAGTCAATGGGACTCCCTTAGGTTTATACACTAGGAATTTTATATATTTTCATATAAATATAACATTAAAAATGAAGTTAAAGTTTTTTATTTAGTAAAAATTGTCAAAAATTCTGAATAAAAAACAATGCATGATGCAGCAATAGGGATATCCTGGTCATGTGACCTCATAAATTGTATGTCCTTCAAAATAAAAGCTCCCTTTTCACACCTAAATTTAAAAAACATAGATTTTATATCCTTTATTATCCTTTAGAACAATAAAGATAATGCAAGTGTTGCCATATGGCAACCCTGTGCAATAGAGGATTAATTCATATAATACAATAAAATTTAAATCTATACTTTAAAATGAAAATTCTCTAAAGCTGAAATGATTGGGAGAAGAGCTGCCTGTCATTGTGTGTCAGATATTATTGTTATTATTGCTTTAAAGTGTGATTTTTGTAAATAGGTCAAACCTGACCCCAACAACACAAAGGTGCTAATTTCACCATTTTATAGTTTTATTTTGTTGAACCAGTTACATCGCAGCAAACGAATGCATGTGGTTATTTTATGCATTTAAAGTCTGTAACTTAACACATGAGGAAGGATAAACTAAGAGTTTTCAAGACCTGAATTGTTGTTTTTTATGAATTGTTAATGCTGGTTTTCTTTACAAACCAAGAAGGAGTCGGTTCTAACTGTACGGTGTCAGATCACAGGAAAAAACAAGTGACGTGTTCCAGCTTCATCTCGTTCTATGAACACGCAGGTGTAGCTGGATCCCAGTTCTCACCACAGACCACAAACCTGCCCTATAAATAACTCATTATACTGGAGAAAGACCACGTTAACGCTAACAGGTGGAAAGGCTTTTATTTGTTGAAATAAAGGACGCTAATGCAGTTCTTTGACAGGATACTGTTGCTGCACTGCTGAAAATGTGATATTATAGGAATCTGATGGGTGTGCTGCTCGTCTCTGCCTGAAGGAGGCGGTGTTGTCACAGCAGAGAGTAAAATACCGTCAATAAAACTTAAAGAGCAAATAGAACATGTTCATGTGATGATTATACATGTAAAGCTGTGATGTTGTACTTTTTACTGTTTGTTTAAGGTCGCAGGTCTTTGAAATGTTCAACGACGCTAGTTTTGTTAGCCTCTCTACAGCGTTTTGCATTGTATGTTAGCATTAAGCTAAGCACTAAATGCTTGTGTGAATGGCTTCAATCCATTTTAATCCATTTCCTTCCCCATGAAATGTTTTTTTATTATTTTAAACTGGATATATTATACAGGAAGACAAAGCAGCTAACATCATTTAGCATTAGCATATAGTCACGATAACCTGTCGTCATTTAAAATGAAATCACCTGTGCATTTATTTAATCTTCACTGATAATTTCTCACAGAATTGTTTAATATAATTTACGTTATATTAAATAAATGAGTTTATTCCTTTGACTCTGAGTTTTATCTCCCAGTATTTGGTCTTTGGTTTGATCTGATTGTGATAAATTTGGCTCTGAGGTTCTGATTCTGGACATTTTATCATCTTCTGT
This sequence comes from Lepturacanthus savala, assembly GCA_030544235.1. Classification (NCBI taxonomy): domain Eukaryota; kingdom Metazoa; phylum Chordata; class Actinopteri; order Scombriformes; family Trichiuridae; genus Lepturacanthus; species Lepturacanthus savala. The sequence continues at coordinate 9,330,641 of CM060475.1, forward strand.
GTCGTTGGCCTCCAGGTGTGCCTGGTTGTGGGGTTTCCCAGGCTGAACTGCAGGGGCTGAGAGGTTGCCAATGCACAGGTGTGAAGAGAAGAAAATGATGAAGAAAAAGTAGAAGAACAGCAGCAGCAACTGGAAAAAGACCAAGAAAGTAAGTGAAAATGTCAGAGTTTATGGTCAATACATGTAATTTTATTCATTTATTTCTTGTTTCTTCTTCTTGGTCTTTTATTTCTTTTATTAATCATTAAATAATTGAGTAAATTAATTAATTTAGCTTTTTCCCAGGTGAAGAAATATATAAAAATACTTTTTTAGGAGTTATTTGAGGAGCAAAATATGAATTAAGATGTACATTCTAGGTGGATTATATATTATATATTATATATTGTAGTTATTCAGTACTAGTCCATTATTGGACAGGATCACACAGTCCATCCATCCACTTATAATCTATTTTACCTTCGTTTTGACACAACTCTGACTTTATTCTTTAAAAGAAAATGTTTAATCAACTCACTTATTATTTATTTATTTGTATTTTACAGCTGAGACATAAATGCAGCACTTTAAGTTAATGTCTAATCTGACAAATTAGCAAAAAGTGATGTAAAATCATCTGTAACCGTCTCAAATATCCATGTATTTGACAGTAACATTAAAAGATTTCAGGCTGGATAATTAAATAAGTTGTGTAGTTATTAATTCTACAGTTTATAACAAATAAAAAGACATTTTCTTACCCAGAATTATTTAATGTTGATTTATATTTTATGTGAACTGGCCCTTTAAAGTTTGTTGTAGTTCCCGTGTCTGACCAGCAGGTGTCAGTGTTTAACCTGAATAAAAATATCCACTGAATTTCTGCTGTGAAACTAAAAGTTTGACATAAATAAGACTTGTTGCTGCATTTTACTGTGTTATTATATCACTGGGAAATAATGGAGGGGAAATAATAATAAATAAAGAATAATTATCACTGATATTACAAACATTTATCTTTTAAATATTAAATCAGGACCAGAGTGAAGTGAACAAATATAAAAGTGCAAAGACAAAAAATAAAAGTGCAGTAAACTTTACTTGAGATTATGATTCTATGTTAATTATTATATTATTAAGTGGGTTTTATTTCCTATAAAATTATAAGATTATTATTATTATTATTACTAATAGAAATAGAATCAATAACAGTAAATTCATCTTTTTGTTTGAGTTTTATTCCTGAACTAAATAAACTTAATGGAAATAAAATAAAAAAACATGGAAATTCAGAATAAATCTGACTGAATATTTTTCTATTTATATCCAACCAGACATTAATAATAATAATTTAATAATTTAATTGATTTTTAGCGAATTTCAGCAGCTTTATCATGATGATGAATGAATTATAGTTAATTTCATTGTGTTTATTTAAACAAAATCAATAAATAAACTAAGCAAAGCTGAAAAGGCTGAAGCTATAAACATATTTATTAATAATATTAATACTATAAGATCAAAACCTCAATTTGCAAAAAAGAAGAAGAATTTAATATAATAAAATAATAATTACAGTATTATAATAATAATGTTATTGCTCTTTTTTGTCTCATTTTTAACTGAATTTGAGTATTAGAGCTGTTTCTGTTGTTGTTTTTTCTTAATATGATTCTGGAGACAACTTTATTCTATTCTATTTGTATTTATTTGTATTTATTTGTATTTTCTTAGTATTTCTTATAGACATACGCTCCTCCCCTTCACTGTTACTGTATGTGCTGAATAAATAAAACTATTTTCTCCACTATATTTAGAGTTATGGCGCAAAACAACTAAATGAATAATAGATTATTTTATTATGAATATTTTAACCGCGGGGCGTTCGCGCGCGTGCGTCATAAATCCGACACAGTGTCCGGGTCCGTGAACGCAGCATCCTGCAGCTCCGCCGTCATCGATGCGTGAGAAAAAAAAAAAAAAAACACTCCGCGTCTCTGGAGCCGCTTCACACAACAAGTGAACCCTTGCGCGCAGCTGGACGACGGAACATCTGGCGCGCGTCTCCGCCGCTCCGGCGCGCTCCCGCGGCGGATGCGTAAAAGCGTAAGGATGGGACGGAGTCCCCCTCCTCCTCCTCCTCCTCCTCCTCCTCATCTTCCTCCCTCAGATTAACTCCAATCACAACAATGGAGCGGATTTGACGCGCGGCAGAAACAGAAGCGGAAAAAAACCCCAAAACGTTTCGTCTCTCGCGTTTTTTAAATTTTTTTCTCCGCCGGTGAAGATGGCGACGGGAGCGGGCTGGCAGCCTCCGTACACCTCCTCCTCCTCCTCCTCCTCCGCCGCCAAATACACGTCCTCTCCCGCCGCCGGCATGTTCTACGACGCGAGCCAGACGCTGGAATACACCCAGGACCTGCACCTGAAGATGAGCAAGAAGATCGCGCAGCTGACCAAGGTGTGCGGCGGCGCGCGCGGACGCGGAATGGATGAATGGATGAATGAATGACGCAGATGTGGAGCGGGTTTTGTGCTGGATGTGGAGTAGTAGCAGAGATGCTGCTGCTGCTGCTGCTGCTGCTGCTGCTGCTGCTGCTGCTGCTGCTGCTGCTGCTGCTGCTGCTGCTGCTGCTGCTGGGAGGGAAGTGCTGATATTTGCTGTCAAATCTGCATTTTACGCACTAAATATGACGCAGAAGTAGCATTTTCTGGTGTTTGGAAGGTTCACAGGTCACAGTTAATCCACTAGAATCAGCTTTTTCCTGCGTCTCTGCTGTAGAATGTCTCCATATATTTGTATCTGGAGGTTTCCACATGGCCAGAGTGTTTAATCCGGTTCCTTCTGCCATCTCAGGGATTTCTGCCATCGCCCAAAGAGCCGCTCAAGTTATGTAATGTAGGAGGATGCAGCGGATTTAAAGCAGAGCCGCTTCCTTTGTGTAGGAACCTGGAGGAGAACATGTCTCCAAGCTGGATCCATCTGAAGCATGAGCAGAAATGTGGACTCCAGGTCTCTGACGGTGTGGATGAGACTCAGTTCAAGCTGATAAAGTCATAATAAACATGGAAAAAGCAGATAAATCAATAGTTTAACATTAAAACAGTGGATTTCTGAGCTTATTTCCTTCATTTATTGAGGTTTAAATATTGATTTCATTAAGATAATAGTTGTTTAATCATGTGGCTGCTAGCTAGCATAAAGCACTGTTAGCATGCCGCTGCTAAATTTAGTTATAAATAAAAAAAAAATCAGTTAATTGCACAAAAAGTTGTTATATGTTATTATAATTAACACAATAAATTAAATTAAAATAATTTGAAGTCATTTCTTTTAGTTACCAACTTAAAAACGTGTCTTGCTTATTAAAGTTATCACTTAGACATGTTTTATTACTTAAAATGGCCTAAATAATAGATGTATTTAAGAAATATAAGAAAAAAATAAGCATAGTTTTCTGATAGTTTTATAATATGTAAGTCAATGGGACTCCGTTAGTTGTAGGAAATAGGAATTTGATATATTTTCATATAAATATAACATAAAAAATGAAGTTAAAATGTTTTATTTGGTAAAAATTGTCCAAAATTCTGAATAAAAAAGAAGGCATGATTATATATAATAATTTGACTTTTTATTATAATATTCACATTTTGTCTCATGTTTCTTTACTTTTAATCTTATATTTGACTAAAAATCAAGGGGAAAAAGTCGATTAATCAACGAGTTTCTAACTATCACGTTAATCAACTATTTGATAATCAATTAATTGATTAGAGTCATTTATTAATCAGTAAATGTCTAAATTCTCTGGTTCCAGCTTCTCTTCTCTGATTATTTCCTGGTTTCTTTAGTCTCTATAATAATAAACTGATGATCTTTGGGTTGTGGACTGTTGGTCTGGACATGGATCATTTTGAGCATGCTTTTATTTTGAAGGGCCCCTATTTTGACTGTTTTCCCAGTTTATAATATTTAGATTTTCATGGTTTATTCATAGTAAATATCTGTGTTTATGGTCCTAAATCACCTTTAGCAACAAAACTGTCTGCCTCAATCAATTCATTGATTAGTTGACAATTATTACATGAATCAATTAATGGATTAGAGTCATTTATTAATTAGTAAATGTGTAAATTCTCTGGTTCCAGCTTCTGTTACTGCTGCTGCTGCTGTTACTGCTGCTGCTGTTACTGCTGCTGCTGTTACTGCTGCTGCTGTTACTGCTGCTGCTGCTGCTGCTGCTACTGCTGCTGCTGCTGTTACTGCTGCTGCTGTTACTGCTGCTGCTGTTACTGCTGCTGCTGTTACTGCTGCTGCTGCTGCTGCTGCTGCTGCTGTTACTGCTGCTGCTGTTACTGCTGCTGCTGCTGTTACTGCTGCTGCTGCTGTTACTGCTGCTGCTGCTGCTACTGCTGCTGCTGCTGTTACTGCTGCTGCTGCTTTATGTGTGTTCAGTAGGTCGATGAATCAGGAGAAAACAACACGACTGACCAGCTGCTAAATATAGACGATGCACACAAAGATGCATAGAAATCTGTGGCTTTTATTTTTGCATCACTGAACTTTATAAACGTTCATTCATCTTTGTAACGAGGACTTTAATTCTTATTAATTCATGTATCGTCTCTGTGCACATGTCACTTCCTGCTAAATCACAATCAGCCGGGTCTGCTCTGCATGTAACGGAGCAGGATTAGATGTTAATTGGTTAATTGCACATCTGCATTCATTATATTAGTTAGCTAGTTATATTAGTTTATCACCCATTTAGAGACAATATGCAGATGAATGTTGTTAAAAACAACAAAGATCTAGTATTTTTATGTATACAACTTCAAATCAAATATAAGAAAATACTTAGATTTTAAGTCTACTGATATCTATATATATATTATCAATATCCACATCAATACAATAAGAAATAATTCAATAGTTTTACATAAATTTTACATATTTGCATATTGTTGATATATGGAAACAGAAAAATATATCAAAAGTGAATTAAATTGAAGTAAATTTGGTAAAATTTTCCCCAAAATCTGAATAAAACGCTCACATGTCAAATGTCCACAAGCAATAGGGATATCCTTATAAATTGTATGTCCTTCAAAATAAAAGCCCCCAAGGAAAAACACAGCTTTTTTAGTTCAGTTCAGATGTTTATTAAGATTAATTTTCAAATGCATCAAACATAAAGACACAATAAGATAATTTAGGGGAAAAATGCTGTTTCTGTGCACGTTTCATCATAAAAGACATGATTTAAGGTTTGTAAAGTATTAGAATGACATTAATTTATCAGTCCAAGCCAACGGGAGACAGCAACAACTACATAACATGTTTTCTTCTTAGAATTTATTGTGTATTATTTATGGAAAACACCGATTTTTTGGAGCCACAAATAGAGCTGAGAGGTATCTGTTATTCCTGGGAGATGGAGAGACAACGAGGAGGAAACAGAAGCGAGAGGACAGAAGAAGACAAAAGGGAGATAAAAGGATGAGAGATGAAAGCGGCTCCAGCATCATTAAAATAATCATGTATAATTGAAGGAAGACTTCACGGCTCCGTCGCTGCAAAGAATCTCACAACCGGAGCAGAAAAACTCACCTTTCTGTGGCTGGAGACCTGCAGCAACTCAGAGAAATACAGATGCTAAAAGGAAATGTAGCCTCAGCAAGAAAAACTACAACTTAATTAGGAAATATTGAACCAATTAACTATTTTACATTGGATGAATTAGCTTCAAAGATTATCTGAAGCACGACCTTTATTGCATATGCTGCAATAATTTATCTTCATTTTTCTAAAAAAACATGATATAAAATCTATGTTTTTACAGCTAGGTGTGAAAAGGGGGCTTTTATTTTGAAGGACTGTATACATTTTTACTGTAAAACACTGTATTTACAGTAAATTCATTACGTACATTAGTAGGTAGGTAGTAGTACACTGTTGTTAAAGAATTTACTGTAAAAAACACCTCAGTTACAGTAAATTCTTTACCTACAGTGTTTTTACAATAAATTTGGTAACTACAGTTTTTTTTACAGTAAATTCTATTTCTACAGTAATTCTTACAGTAAATTATTTAACTACATTGGTTTTTACAGCAAATTCTGTAACTAGTGTTTTTTTTACAGTTAATTATATTTCTACAGAAATTATTACTGTAAATTGTGTAAATATTGTTTTAACAGTAAATTCTGTAACTACAGTGATTCTTACAGTAAAATCTTTAACTGCGTTTTTCTTTTACAATAACTTCTGTAAATTGTGTTTTTTTTACAGTTAATCATATTTCTACAGAAATTATTACAGTAAATTCTGTAATTACTGTTTTTTTTACAGTAATTTCAAAAAAAAAACTTTATCTACAGTGTTTTTTCCAGTAAATTCTCTAACATGTGTTTTTTTTTACAGTTAATTATAGTTTAGTTTAATTACAGTTAGTTATATTTGTACAGTAATTATTAGAGTAAATTATGTAACTACAGTGTTTTTACAGTAAATTCTATTTCTACAGTAATTCTTACAGTAAATTCTTTACCTACACTGTTTTTACAGTAAATTCTGTAACTAGTGTTTTACAGTAAATTCTGTAATTACAATATTTTTTACAGTAAATTCTACTTCTACAGTAATTCTTGAAGTAAATTCTTTAACTACATTGGTTTTTACAGTAAATTCTGTAACTAGTGTATTATACAGTTAATTATATTTCTACAGTAATTCTTACAGTAAATTCTTTACCTACAGTGTTTTTACAGTAAATTCTGTAATTACTGTAGAAATAGAATTTACTGTAGAAATCACTGTACTTAATGATTTTACTTTACTTTTTCTTTTTTTGGGAACTGCTGTAAATTCTCCTGTTGTTGGATGAAAAAAGTACATTTAATTTATTTATAAGAACATTGTAGAGTCTAGTGGCAGCTGAGATAAATATTTTATCCAATCATCTTTCACTACGTGACATGTAGAAAACCTTACATAACATACAATTGAATAGGTCACATGACCAGGATATCCCTATTGCTGATTTAACATGTGAGCATCACTGTCTCACAACTGAAGTCCTTTGTTCAGAATTTGGGAAAGTTAATAATTAATTAAACAAATTATTGAACTTAATGTGTAAAATAGATGCAAATATGATAAATTCCATTTCTGAGGCAGACAGAAATTAACATGAAATGTCTTCAGGACTTTAAATAAGCACAGTTTCTGTTTTTCTTGTCTTTTGATTTGTAAACTCAGCACAAATCCTGAGGTTTAACATAATGTGGGATAAATAAATTTAAAACATCCCACAGGTGCAGATTTGCTGAACATTCACCTGGTTGAACTCCAGGTCTTAAAGATGTTTTATTATTATTATTATTATTATTATTATTATTATTATTATTCCTCCTGGGGGATAATTACCATGCAAACATCCATTCCATATGGATGGATGTGAACTTTTAACCTCACCTGTAGTAGAAGGACATGGACCACCATTAAAGCTCCTGTATTAGCAGCAGCAGCAGCAGCAGCAGCAGCAGCAGCAGCAGCAGCAGCAGCAGCAGCAGCATCTTCTAAAACCTACTTATACATATATTCTATATCGGAGGCAGCAGGAGAAGCAGCATGACTGACAACATGTTTATTCATTTCAGCTTTAGGGCGGCCATATTTGAACTCTGTGGGAGATTTAAAGGGTTTTTTTGTTGTTTAGAGTTCAGAGATGATAAAATACTGTAGTTTATTGCCAAAACTATAAATAATCAGAATCAGGTGTTTTATAAAATCAGGCAGCGAGGCATGCAGATGGCTGAAACATTTGGAATCAGTGGCTACAGACCTCCAAACTTCATGTGGCCTTCAGATTAGAATGAGGACTTTGGGCAGAAAGATTCATGGGATGTGTTTCCATGGCTGATACGTCACCAAATGCAGTTCAAGTGTTTTCTAGAATGATCTGATGGACGGGTCTGGGTTTGGTGGTTGCCAGGGCAACCGGTACTTCTACATACTGTAAATTAATGGAGGGGACAATTAAAAGTAAATTTACAGAGAATAATTTGTGGAGGCGAAAAATCATCCAATACTCGTGTATGAAATCATGAATCAATGAGGTAAAAACTATGAAAATCTTCCTGTTCCCTCCTCCCTCCCCCCAGTCACTGTTGCTATGGTAACTTCCATCGTTAGAGCTCGTAATGATCGTTAGGTCTGATCTTAACCAGTTAAACTGGACAATTTGAACAAAAGATTTGAACAAGTGATGTGATAAATGACAACTTTTGGTTGTGAGACAGTGATGCTCACATGTCAAACGTCCATCAGCAATAGGGATATCCTGGTCATGTGACCTCATAAACTGCATGTCCTTCAAAATAAAAGCCCCCTTTTCATGTCTAACTGTAAAAAAAGAGACAAACAGTGAGTATATTCTTCTGTTTCATTCTGTTTCATTCTGTCTCCAGGTGATTTACGCTCTCAACACCAAGAACGACGAACACGAGGAGGAAATCGAGTCTTTGAAAGAAGCCCATGAGGACGAGGTACAGACAAAGCTGTTATTCCTTTTATTTCTGTCTCCCGTTGAGTATTTTTTGTCACTGCAGAGGGAGTTAGAGTGGAAGATCCACTGGCATCATGTCATTTTACTGTCAGTTTACTGTATTTTATCTGTCTGGTCCCAGATAATAATGTGGAAGACTCTCAATCAAAACTCAAAACACTCAAAATCACACACACAACTATATGCTGCATTTCCAATGATGCATTAGACCTATGTAATATAACCTTAATGGTGATGATATGGACCTTTAAACCACCAGTCACTTTACCTATAAATAAGTTTATATCAAACACCTTATTTATATATCCTCCATACTGGTTTCTTTTTGCACATCACTGGTTTGAATGTTGATTTGTTGTTTATTGCATCATGTTTGTAACTTAATTAATTTACTGTAAAAATCACTGTTATAGAATTAAATGTAAAAACACTGTAGTTAAAAAACTGTAATTACTGTATAAATACAGTTTACTGTAAAAAACACACTAGGTACAGCATTTACTGTAATAATTACTGTAGAAATGTAATTTACTGTAAAAACAGTACACAGGAGTTACAGGAAATCTTTACCTACATTGTTTTTTTACAGTAAATTATATTTCTACAGTAATTATAACAGTAAATTCTTTAACTACAATGTTTATTTACAGCAAATTATGTAACTAGTGTTTTTACAGTTAATTTTGTAACTACAGTGTTTTTTTTACAGTAAATTCTGTAACAACAGTGATTTTTATAGTGAATTTTAACTAGTGTTTTTTAAAGTAAATTCTCCAGCTAGTGTTTTTTTTTTTACAGTTAATTATATTTCTATAGTAATTATTACAGTAAATTCTGTAACTACAGTGTTTTTTTTTTTTTTTACAGTAAATTCAATTTCTACAGTAATTATTATAGTAAATTCTTTACAGTGTTTTTAAAGGAAATTCTCTAACTAGTGGGGTTTTTTTTACAGTTAATTATATTTCTATAGTAATTATTACAGTAAATTCTGTAACTACAGTGTTTTTTACAGTAAATTCTGTAATTACGGTGTTTTTTACAGTAAATTCTGTAATTACTGTAGATATAGAATTTACTGTAAAAATTGCTGTAGTTATAGATTTTACTTGACTTGTTTTTTCTTTTTTTGTGAACTGTTATAACTAAATTCCCCTGTTGTGGGATGAATAATAATCTTATTTATAAGATTATTTATGTGATAAATATTTAATCCCACCGTCTTTCTCTATGTGACATGTAGAAAACTTTTCCAAACACCAGCAGTGATTCTTCCAACATTTCCCCATATTTGTCCTGTTTGGTGACAACATGCGATGCTGCTCCACACCTCGAGCAGGTGTTTAATTAGATTTTAGCACATTATCAACGTGTGATAACACTTAGTGTCGCTATGTGAATAAATGTGACTGAAACACCAGGAGCTGCTGATGAAACCATCCTCCACATCAGGAACATTTCAGAACATCGTCACTTCACTGGATTCTTCTGGGCTGGTTTTCACAGACGTAGAAGAAGTCGTGAGATCGCAGTTTATTTAAGGACAGCAGTGTTAAATTTAATGTGAATTTATCTCCTCGTCACTCCAGTGTCTCAGTTGTTAATTGAATTAGTTGCTTTCAAGTGTTACTTTCTGCTTCTGTAAAGATTCATTGCTGCTGGGATTCAGCTGTGCTGTGTTATTATTTATATATTTACCTCTTAACCTTCCTTTGCATGACATGTTACTTAGAGATGGTAAAAAATACACCAGTAATTTTTTATATTTGCATATTGTTGCCATGGAGCAACAAAACTATTTCAACGTACATTGAATTAAATGTTTATTTAAAATTCTGAATAAAAGACGACTTTCAGGATCTGATGCTCACATGTCAAATGTCCATCAGCAATAGGGATATCCTGGTCATGTGACCTCATAAATTGTATGTCCTTCAAAATAAAAGCCCCATTTCACACCTAGCTGTAAAAATATAGATTTTATGTCACAGCTTTTTAGAAAAAGTAAGACTCTCTATCTTAATTCATTTGTATAAAAAGCTATGATGTATTATCTATCTTTTTCATAGTTAGGCATGAAAAGGGGGCTTTTATTTTGAAGGATATCCTGTCCTTTACTCATGGCCAGTCCCTATTACTCATGGACTTTTACCATGTGACAACAGAACGTTGTCTTTTATTCAGAATTTCTGAAAATTGTCACCAAATAAAAGATTAAACTCACTATCTGGGATAAGTAAATAAGTAAGTGGGATTTATTTATGTATATTTTTTACATTTAATTCAAATTTGATGTTATTTTTTTTCTAATATGCTAAAATAGATTTGCAACAATATGCAAATAAGGTAAATTCCTAGTGTATCCAACCTAATGGAATCCCATTGACTTACATAGCATGAACTGTGTGTGTGGAACAGGGTTTTTCAGAGTGAGTGTGTGAGAAGGCCGACTGTCTTGCTGCTGATATTAAACTGTAGGAACAACAGAACAGGGCTCCTTTAATCCCGTGTTGTATATGTCATATGTTGAATTATCGTTTTTTCCCTTCTCTGTTCAGGTCCAACACATCGTGACAGAAACCAGAGACAAGATCATGCAGTATAAGAGCAAGATGGCGGACGAGGCCGACCTGCGGCGGCGGCTGGCCAGTCTGGAGGAATCTGTAGAACTCCACGAACACATGAAGAGACAGGTCCGTGTCAGCTGGCAGCATGAGGACCTTTATTTAGTGGTGTTTAGGGCGTCTGAGCTGATTCATCGTCATCTTTATGCCACGTCGTCATAGCGAATTATTCCAGATCTGAGTTCAGCTGCAGAAAACTCTAATCCATAGTGTTTCCATGGCAACAATTACTTTATCTTCATTTTTCTAAAAAGCTGTGATGTAAAATCTATGTTTTTACAGTTAGGTGAGAAAAGCGGGCTTTTATTTTGAAGGACATGCAATTTATGAGGTCACATGACCAGGATATCCCTATTGCTGATGGACATTTAAAATATGGGCGTTTATTTTTTTCAGAATTTGGGGAAAATTTTACCAAATAAAAAATTTAACTTCAATTAAATTTACTTTTGATATTTATTTTCTACTGTGTTAAAATAGATTTGTTGCCACGTGTCAACAATATAAAAATATAATAAATTCCTAGTGTATAAACCTGATGAGTCCCATTGACTTACATATTATTATTTAGGGCATTTCAGTAATAAAAGGTGTGAAAAGGGGGCTTTTATTTTGAAGGACATACAGTTTATGAGGTCACATGACCAGGATATCCCTATTGCTGATGGACATTTGACATGTGAGCATCACTGTCTCACAATTGAATTGACTTTTATTTTGGAAAATTCCCATTGACTTACATAGCATTTACAACAGTTTACAACTTTTTCTTACATATTTTTTAATATATCTATTATTTCTGCTATTTTAAGTAATAAAACTGATCCTAAACATTATTTTTACCACGTCTAATATAATCTTTGTTTTATTTTCTCAGGCTTTAGCCGAGTTTGAGATGTACAGACAGAGGATGGAGGATTCTCAGCTCTGCACCGAGGCCCAACACACACAGAGAGTGGTGTCTATGAGCAGAGAGGTACACACACACACACACACACACACACACACACACACACACACACACACACACACACACACACACACACACACGAGGATGCAGATTGAGTTTGATGCTGATAAAACATTAAAAAAGACTAAAGACGAGTCGACTCTTGTAGAACATGTGTTGTTCTACATTATGAAGCAATGATGTACGACACTGTTAATGTTAACAGCTGATTCTGATGCTGGATTCTATTGATTATTGATTAATTATGGTGTAAAATGTCAATCAGTGTTTATTTATTCTATTTATTTGACAGGAAGAATGCAGCCAGACATAATTATATGGATGCAGCTGATGTGAATCCAATAAGAGTTGAGTGCAGAAATGACAGAAATGGTTATTTAATCTACTTTAATATAATTCCATATATTATTTTATATCATTATAACGTCTCACAGCATCAGAACATCAGCTTCTCTAGAGTCTGATGGCAGAAACCATAGATGCTATATTCAATAAGATATAAGATATGTCTGATTCTGAGGCTTTAAATATGCGTTTCCCATGAATCCCAGCTGATGAGGATGTGTTTTCGTTCCGTCCAGGTGGAGGAGATGCGCCGTGACTTCGAGGAGAAGCTGCGAGCCTTCAGCCAGACTCAGGCCCAGTTCGAGGCGGATAAACGGCGAGCTCTGGAGGAGCTGAGGGCCGTGCACCGCCAGGAGGTGGAGGAGCTGCTCCACAACCAGCAGAACCAGAGCCACAACTCCACCGAGGACCAGGAGAAACTGGCCGAGCTGCACCGACAGGAGGTGGGATTAAAGAGAGAGAGCAAATAATCGCTGCATCACAGGCTGAACATGATGGCTGCTGAATATTTATCTACTGAAGCCTTTAATGCATGAACTGTTACTTACACATGGTAAAATAATGTGTTAAACTTACATTTGTATTACTTTAAATAGCCTAAATAATAGATGTGCTATGTAAGTCAATGGACTCCATTAGGTTTATGCACTAGCTATTTATCATATTTGCATATTGTTAAAATATGGAAACAAATCAAAATCTTAAAAATTTGAATTAAAACATGAAGTAAATTTAAGTTCAATTTATTTTATTTTATTTATTTTCCGAAATTCTGAAAAACAAGACACATTTCAGTCCATCAGCAATAGGGATATCCTGGTCATGTGACCTCATAAATTGCTTGTCCTTCAAAATAAAAGCCCCCTTTTCATGACTAACTGTAGAAACATAGATATTATATCACATTTTTTTAGAAAAATGAAGATAAAGTAATTGTTGCCTACTTTTCAGCTCAAATATCATTAAGGCTCTATTGCATTAAATATATTATATAGAGATTGTGTTTTGATTGTTTTTATTACCTAAAATAACCTAAATAATAGATATATTTAAAAAGTTTAACCATTAGGTTGTTACACTAGGAATTTATCATATGTGCATATGATACACATATTTTAGCATATTATTAAAATTAAATTAATTTAAACTTTAACTTTTTATTTGGTTCAACATTTTTTTTTCTAAATTTTAAATAAAAGTCAGACAGTGATGCTCACATGTCAAAATGTCCATCAGCAATAGGGATATCCTGGTCATGTGATCTCATAAACTGTATGCCCTTCAAAATAAAAGCACCTAACTGTAAAAACATAAATTTTATATCACAGCTTTTTAGAAAAATGAAGATAAAGTAATTGTTGCCATATGGAAACACTATAAAATCCAGGATTAATGTATGATTTATATTGATTTATAACCACTCTTGTATTTACTCCACATATTTTATTGTCTTTTTTGGAGAGATCTGATTGGTCCATTCTGACTTAAAACTGTATTTAAATAGAAAAATGTAGATTTGTGTTGTAGTAGCAGTTGGATTATAGTTCTAATCTTCCTTTAGACCTTTTTTATGTCTTGCCTCATCCATAATGCTGAAATATTGGTGTAAAACCAGTAAAAAGAGTGTGTCCTGGTTCCCTGAGTGTAGGTGGATGCGCTGATGGAGCGAGTGGAGGAGATTACCAAGGATAAAGTCCGTCTGGTGGAGGAATACGAGGCCAAGCTGGGAAAAGCTCAGGAGTATTACGAGAGGGAGCTGGAGGCCATGAGGAGAACCCACCAGCTCACCACCGAGAACCTGCTGGCCTGGAAAAGAACCGAGGTAAATCCTGTCGTTACCTTGATCCTCAACACAAAAAGGCTTCCAGTCGACCTGGATCTGTGTTAGAAACCCCAGAAAATCAAAGCTGTCAGTGCAAATTCTATGAAATAAAACAGACAATTAAGCCTCATCATAAAACTTTGAGCTGGAAACAGAGTGATGAAGATGTCGTAGCAAACACTTTGACTGTCATGCAGTTAAAGCTACGATTAATGCTTCGATAATTAGCATTGATGCAGCCTCTTAATTAATTAATTAATTCAGTCATTTAGTCTTTTGAGGATTTTAAAAAATGGATTTCACAAAGAACAAGGATCAACCTCCAATGTCTTGTTGTATATTAACCAACAGCCTAGAGCTGCAACAATTAATCAATTAATCAATTAGTTTATGATTATTACTTTAATCACCTACTATTTGATATTTGATTAATTGATTTGAGTCATTTATTAATCAGTAAATGTCTAAATTCTCTGGTTCCAGCTTCTCTTCTCTGATTATTTCCTGGTTTCTTTAGTCTCTATAATAATAATAAACTGATGACTGAAACTTCACAGGATCTAGAACACAACCTTGAGGAACCCCACATTTGATTATCAAACTATTTTGATAACCGGTTAATGGATTAGAGTCATTTTTAATTAGAAAATGTCCAAATTCTCTGGTTCCAGCTTCTCTTCTCTGATTATTTCCTGGTTTCTTTAGTCTCTATAATAATAAACTGACATTTTAGGTTGAATCTGAATTGAATTCAGGTTAAATCTTTTCTTCTATTATAGTTTTTTTCTTGATTTTGGTCAATTTAAAGTTGTTTTAAGGAAATAAGATGAAATAGTTTGACGTCTTATTATAATATTGACATTTTGTCTCATATTTCTTTACTTTATAATTTCATATTTTCCATATTTGCTTAAATTCAAGGGGAAAAAAGTAGATTAATAGACTAGTTTCCAACAAGATTACAAGTAGATTTAATGGCAGTGATTCACAGACCAGCGGCCATCTTGTCTGGCCACGTTTTCCTGTTACATAATAATAATTAGCGTATATTTACAGTATTCTGCTAACGTCCAGGTGGAGCTTCGTAAGGAGTTCCAGGCTCAGGAAGCAGCTCTGCAGCGCTCGTTGTCCAAGCTGAGGAGTGAGCTCCAGAAAGCCCAGGAGGAGGCCCGGGAGAACCGGGACAAGACCAACAGACTCCAGACGTCGCTGGCCAACGCTGAGGGAACCATCAAAGTACGTCTGTGGATAAGAAACTGACTCAGAACCAAAATCAAAGCCAAAATCCTTAAAAGTCCACCAACTTCTGGCACCTATAAACGGGTGTTTCAGCCTTAATATTCCTCTGAATGTCTTGTTTTTGCCTCAGAAACAGCAGTTCTGATGTCAGCCCACACGTTTTAATGGTATGAAGGTCCAGGGATTGGTCTGGCCACTCCAGAACTTTAATTTTGTTGGTCTGGAACCAAGATGCTGCTGGTTTACTGGTGTGTTTACTGGTGTGTTTGAGGTCGTCTTGTTAAAACGGACATTTCCTCTGCAGCATAAGGCAGCATGACCTCTTCATGTATTCTGATATAGGCAGATATCAGAAGCCATGATAACTTGTCTTCATGCTGAAGAGGAAACAATTTGCCAAAGAACAACATCAACTGGCCAAAAGAGAGTGTATTTGTGTCAATTGTATTTGCTCTTTGCTCTTTACAATCTCAAATATTTACTGTGTAAACTGAAAAATCTTCATTATTTAGCATTCCTGTGAGTCCCTAGACCAATTTCTGGCACCTATGAATAAGTGTTTCAGCCAATAATTCCTCTGAATGTCTTGGTTTTGCCTCAGAAAGACAATTTTTGAGTTTCTAACGGAATTAAGGTCCAGAAGTTTAATGTTGTTGGTCTGGAACCAAGATGCTGCTGGTTTACTGGTGTCAAACTCACATTTCAAGGGTATTTCCTCTTTTGCATAAGGCAACATGACCTCTTCAAGTATTCTGATATAGGCAAACTGATCCATGATGCCTTGTATGTGATAAATAGGCCCAAAACAAAAAGAACAATCTGACTTTCATCAGTCCACAAAATGTTCTCTTTATACCAGTTGATGTTGTTCTTTGGCAAATTGTTTCCTCTTCAGCATGAAGACAAGTTATCATGGATCAGTTTGCCTATATCTAGATACTTGTAGAGGTCATGTTGTCTTATGCTGTAGAGGAAATCTCCGTTTTAACAAGACGACCCCAAACACACCAGTAAACCAGCAGCTGTTCTTTTTGTGTTGGGCCTATTTATCACATACAAGGCATCATGGATCAGTTTGCCTATATCAGAATACATGAAGAGGTCATGTTGCCTTATGCAAAAGAGGAAATCCCCTTGAAATGTGAGTTTCACACCAGTAAACCAGCAGCATCTTGGTTCCAGACCAAGTTCATGACCTGAATATCGTTAGAAACTCACAGGAATGTTAAATAATGAAGATTTTTCAGTTTATACAGTAAATATTGGAGTTGGTAAAGAAAAACTCAGCAGCCTAATATTCATTTTTCTTCATTTTCTGTAAAACAATTAAACTTTTCACACGTTTTTCCTTCACATTTTGATTTAGGATATAAAATGCAGTGTTAACAATGCATCGCAAAGCACAATTGGTTTGAGATTAGTCTTTTTGGGTATAAAAATGGGCTAAATTGAATGAAAAACTAATGAAAAGTAAAATCCCTGCGGCGGAAAAGTGTTTCTAAGAATCCCAGAGTGGTTGGAAAATCGAATGTGATGCTGCAGGCGAAATGTGTGCAGCAGCAACGGGTGGATGTAGGTTTGAGGGAGACGCTAAACGCAGAATCGCTTTAATTTCACTGCAGAACCTGCACAAGCAGCTGGAGGAGGCCATCCAGGACGGGGAGATCTGGGTGATGCAGTTAAAGGACACCGAGTACGAGCTGGACGGCAGCAGAGAGCGGGTTCAGCAGCAGGCCACGGAAATCCTCCACAAAGCCAGTAAGACCTGCTGCTGCAGGAAATTACATCAGGGCTGAAGTGAATGTGGAACATCTGCCTTCTTTCTGCTCACTTTACCCCAACAAGATGAATTCTTGGGCTGATGTTTCAACACTTTTCTGGGAGATTAAGAGAAAATCTGTTCAGCATCTCCATGGAGATGATGTCGCTTCAGCAGAAATGAACAAAAAAATGTTCAACACAAATCTGCTGCTTTTAAAGGGGATCGATTATGAAAAGACGGCAACGATTAGTTGATTAATCGATTAGTTATGCTAATGAACCAAACAACTAACCGATTAATCGTTTCAATAATCAATATGAAAAAATATGAGGTAAAAAAGAGAGAGAAAATGTCTACATGATAATAAAATGACAATTTAATTCTCTAATTTTATTAAAACAAGTTTAAATTAAATAATAGTTGGTTTGACAACTTTTGGCAATTAATCAATTAATCAGTTGATCAATTAATCAAATAATCAACTTTTCTGTTTGTTGATTTTGGTTAAATATATGAAAAATATGAGATTAATCATCACAGTTTAATTTCTGACTAAACTACATTTTTATTTAGTTTATTTTCTCCAAACTAGTTGATGGAAACTCACTGATTAGTTGATTAATCGATTAGTTTCCAACTTGTTACTTTAATCAACAACTATTCTGATAATTGATTCATTGGATTTTTATAAAGAAAATGTGTAAATTCTCTGGTTCCAGCTTCTCTTCTCTGATTATTTCCTGGTTTCTTTAGTCTCTATAATAATAAACTGATGATCTTTGGATAAAAACAGACATTTTAGGTTGAATCTTCAGCTTTGGATCCACATTTTACACCGTTTTAGTTGCAGCTCTACTTCTCTTTTGTTCCTGCTGAGTCTTTCTGTCGTGGTCTGGTGTCCTTGAACACAAGCTGTTCAGAAATGGCTCCTGTTGTGATGTCACAACAGGAGTGGAAGTCATTAGTAACAGCTCCTGGATGCACACAGCAGCCTCCTCCTTCCAGACTGAATTTACTTGACTTCTGTTTCTCCGACTGACCTTCAGCTCTCTGGGGGGGGCGGGGCATCCCCGACAGCGATCGACCAATCACAGCAGAGGGAGGGGTGGGCAGTTATAGCAATGTTCTAGCAATGATACAGCAATGATTCAATGAGGGAAAATTCAGTGAAATCTGTTGTTAGGATCCACATCCCTCCTCCCTCCCCCTAGTTACTGTTGCTATGGTAACTTCCATCGTTAGAGCTCGTTAACGATCATTAGTTCTGATCTGAACCAGTTAAACTGGTAAAAAGAGGCTGATTCTGGACTAATGTTGAACTAGTTACTGGCTGCTACATGTTAGCTTGATTGGTAGCGACTAGCTAAAATTAGCCGTTAGCCACTGGCCCTGCCCACTGGAAAACAGCATCTGGGCCAAACCACTTTGAGGAATAAAGGGGGGGGGCATAATTTTTCAATAATTAAGAAACACATTATTTAACATTTAGCAGCGTTTGTGTTCAGCCTTTGCCTGAAATATTACGTAGACGTGGTAAAAATGTTTTGAATTGATATATTAGTGAGTTTAATTTTTAATTTCGTGAAAATTTTCCAAAAATTCTGAGTAGAAAACAACCTTCGGTTATGAGACAGTGATGCTCACATGTCAAATGTCCATCAGCAATAGGGATATCCTGGTCATGTGACCTCATAAATTGTATGTCCTTCAAAATAAAAGCCCTCTGTTTCATGCCTAGCTGTAAAAATACAGATTTTATATCAGAGCTTTTTAGAAAAATGAAGATAAAGTAATGGTTGGCGTATGGAAACACTATGAAATAGAGGTTTTTTTTTTTACTAAAAAAGCAATAAATATTTATTTTTATTATATTTATTTATTTATCACTTCAGTGGGTGAGAGCACAAAAAAAAGTTTTTTTTCCAACTTTGTAGATAAACTCATTCATCTGAGCGTCATCGTCTCCTTTGGAACCAAACAGCAGGTCCACATGTTGCAGAGTAAACCCGCAGTTTACAAGGAGACCTTGAACGCAGCACGTGGACCCTCTGGGCCTTGTGTTCTAACGTGATTTGGCCGTTTTCCAGGTCAGATCGGCTCCCTGCAGGCCACCCAGATGGCCCACGAGGTGACGGTGAGGAACCTGGAGCAGGAGCAGAGCCGCCTGAAGGAGAAGATCGGCCGTCTGGAGGAGGAGAGGGAGGCGCTGCTCAACCAGAGCCAGGCCGCCAACGAGCAGCACCGGCAGCAGGTGCTGAAAATAGAACAGGTGCGTTTGATTTCTCCGTCCGATCTGAAGGGAGGAGGGAGGGGGGTGGGGTCTGAAACCTAATCAAAACTCACGGCTCTTTACTTCAGTCGCTGCGGGAGGAGCACCAGGGCTACGAGAAGGAGCTGTCCAGGCTCAGGGCTCGGGACGAGGAGGAGACGCTTCGGTTCAGGGAGGCGCAGGTCCGAGCTCTGGAGGAGATGGAGGAGAAACACCGGGCGATGAGGGAGGAGGCGCTGCAGGAGAAGGAGGAGGAGAAGAAACTCCTCATGATGGTGAGTGAAGGACACTTGTGGTCATTCATGACGTCTGGGTCAGAAGATCAGAAGGTCTGAGACTGAAAAAGTGAGATCTGGAACCAGAAAAACTGAAAATTAAAACTGTAAAAAATCAGATTTGAATTTGGAAAAATAAAAATTTACACTGAAATTTCACGTTTTGATCCTGAATTCAGAGAAATACATCAATAAACTCAATATAAAAATAACAAACACTTCTTCTTTTCCAGGTTAAATATAATTATGAGTCTAATTATCATCAGTTTGGTCATTTTTCTTAAAATAAGATTAAATTGACTTTTAATATTGTTTCTTTTAATCTCAAATTCTTTGAAAAACTTGAAATAGTTCAAATTATCTTCTAAATCTACTCAATATTGGACTAATTATACTAAATATAATACATTTTCCTGAGTAATGTTCCATTTTTTCCAGTGTACTGACATATTATGATGCAATAAAGTGCATTTAATGTTTTAATATGTGCAATAATCTTTAATAATGGTGCAAAACAAGTGGAAATATTGATATTATCTCCATTAGTTGCATTCATGAATCATCCAGTAGCCACGATGCTAATCTTTTCTATTAAAACAGTAATTACAACATGCACAGCTGCCACTCTGAGAGCTGCTCTCAGGCTTCTTCTGCAGCAGTCATTAATTTATTCTCCTGTCTGTTTAAGGATATTCTGCTTCCTCCAGAGACTGCACACGTTTAATTAGGTCAACATTAAGACGTGAAACCAACATCTCATCCTGTCACCAGCTTCTTTTTCTTCCCATTTAATCCAACGCTCCTTATTTCTGGGTTGGGAACAGAAACGTTGCCAGGAGCAGCAGCACGAGCAGATGAAATGACAGCAGTTAAATGTAAAGTGATTAGTTTACTGGCCACAGCAGCACGACGTTTACACCAGCAACAACAGGGGTTCTCTATTCTAGCAGGTGATTAAATGAAGAGATGCTGCTGCACCACAGAGCTGGAACAAGTCAAAGTTACACCAAAAAACACCGTCACAACCTGAGAAATGCAGAATGTTGATGTGGGGTTAAGTTTTACCCATATACAACATATGCACACAAGAGGGGTTACCATGGAAACTGGAAAAACCCAATTGGGAACCATATATAAAACTGGGCTAAACATATGGTTCTTGGTGGCCCATATACAGGTAAAAACAAGAGGGGTTACCATGGAAACTATGGAAAAACCCAATGGGACCCATATATAAAACTGCAAAATTTGGGCTGAAAATCTGAGAATCTGGGTCCAAAATGGTGATTTTGCTTGGTGGTCCATATACGGGCAAACACAAGTGGCTCATATACAGGTAAAAACAAGAGGGGTCACCATGGAAACTATGGAAAAACCCAATGGGACCCATATATAAAACTGCAAAATTTGGGTTAAACATATGGGTCCAAAATGGTGTTTTTCCAATTTACTTGGTGGCCCACTGTGGAAAAACCCAATTGGGACCCATATATTAAGCCCGAACTTAACTTTTCTGGCCCCATATGGACACTCTGGACCTGAATAGTAATGTTGCATAGATTTTACAACCAGAATGTCCATGTGGGGCCAGAAGGGTTAAGTTTGGGCTGAACATATGGGTCCAAAATGGTGGTTTTTTTTGCAGGTTCATTGGTGGCCCATATACAGGTAAAAACAAGTGGAGCTACCATGACAAACCCAATGGGACCAATATATAAAACTGCAAAATTTGGGCTGAAAATCTGAGAATCTGGGTCCAAAATGGTGATTTTGCTTGGTGGTCCATATTTGGGCAAACACAAGTGGCCCATATACAGGTAAAAACAAGTGGGGTTACCATGGAAACTGTGGAAAACCCAATTGGGACCCATATATAAAACTGGGCTAAACATATGGGTTCAAATGGTGTTTTATCAGAGTTTGCTATGTGGCCCATATACAGGTAAAAACAAGTGGGGCCAACACAGACAAAACCCACTTGGGACCCATATATTAAACCCAAACTTAACCCTTCTGGCCCCATGTGGACACTCTGGACCTGAATTGTAATGTTGCATAGATTTTACAACCAGAATGTCCATGTGGGGCCAGAAGGGTTAAGTTTGGGCTTAAATATATGGGTCCTAAGTGTGTTTTTTCACCCTTTTCCATGGTGGCCCATATATGGGCAAACACAAGTGGGGTCACCATGGAAACTGTGAATGACCCCATATATAAAACTGCAAAATTTGGGCTGAACATATGGGTCCAAAATGGTGAATTTACTTGGTGGTCCATATACGGGTAAACACAAGTGGGGTTACCATGGAAACCGTGGCAAAACCCACGTGGCACCCATTATATTCTATTGTGCCAACTTTTCGTGGTACCATCACTAAAACAGGATCTATTATGACGTCATCTCATGGTGGATTCTGGGTTTTTGGTCGGTTCGGACCTTTAAATGAGTTGTTCAACATTTAACAATTGAAATTCCATGAATTTGGATGAATTCTTCTTCTTCTGGTGATTATGTTGAGGCTGATGAAGAATCTATCACATCCTGAAGCTTGTTGACATCTAGTCAGAGTGAATTATCTCCAGGTTTCATGTCTCTGCTGTAACTCACAGCACTTTGTCTCCTTTTTCATTTAAAAGACGTGTTTTATTCTCCTGAAACTGACATCACACGTCTGGAGTTCTTAAATTATTTCAGACCCGTCTCTTTCCATATCTCCTCTTCTTCCTCCTGAGCTCATGCTTCCGTTTGAAGCCGACTGCTAATTGGTTGATTTCCATTGACATTAAATCCTGCCTCGGAGCAGAGCGAGAGCACGTGGGCGAGTGTTTATAGATTCCATGAAAGAAAAGGAGGTGACGGGGAGAAGGATGATGGAAACGGAGGGGAAACATTACATCATCTCCACATTAATGTTTTTATTTGGAGACAAATTCAAGTGGAAGATGTGAAAGACAAAGAGAAGAAGGGCGGAAACGTCGAGAGGAGGCAGAAGTGGTGCGACTTCATCCTCAGCTTTCAACTCTAATCTTCAGATATTAACAAGTTTCCAAACTGAGGCAATAAAAGAGCCAATTCTACAAATTGCTGAAGCTTTATTAATTCATAATTCACCACAGGCTACTTCAGGAAAGATGAGACCAGAGAGTAATGGAGGCTTTATATTCATATCTCTCATCTGCCTGCTGCTGAATGCTCTGATGTACATTCATTCATTTATCTGCATCCATGCTTTTATTTTCTCAATGTTCATTTCCTGTGTTTGTGGATTGGTTGATTGGTTGATTAGCATCGGATCGCTGTCATTTCCTTTTTGTTTTTTTGACAATGGATGAATAAATTCATCATTGGGAACCTGGAAGTTAGCGCGATAAAGGAATTGGGTTTAGAGAAATGCTGCAACCAGAGAATTTGGACATTTGGACACAGTGATAGAAGCTCCAATTTACCAGTGTTCCCTAAACGCCTCACATCTCTCTAAAGGAGTTATTCCCATAAACCTCATAGATGTTTATATCACTGTGTTTCCAAGCATTGTTCATCATATGCTGGAAAATCATAGCCTGAATTGAGCCTCTGTGGCCACCGTAGTGCTGATTCTCCAGAATAAACCACAACATATTCAAGGGAGAATTTCTTAGAAAGGGAAGAATTCATGAAGAGTTTTGTTGCTGCTGTAGTGTGAAGGATTATGGGAACTTTTTATTCTTGTTTCTTTTCCTCCATATTGTGGCACAAATTGGATTTACAGCTGGATTATTACACAAACGGCTGTTGATACTCACCCTATTTCAACCGGAGGTGCAGCTCTAATAATAAACAGCTGTTTGAAGACGTTTCTGGTTAATTCCTCCTTTATTTTCCTGCAGAAACTGAGTCAGGAGTTTGAGATAAAGCGTCTGTCGTTGGAGGAGCAGAGAGACCGGCTCCAGCAGCAACTGGACAACCTGAAGGAGGAGCTGTCGGCTAAACTCAACATGTCCAATCAGGAGGTAGGAAACCTGCAAAGCCATGACTCTCACCCCGCCCAGGTGACGTGATACTAACACACCTGGTGTCGCTGCAGGTGTCTCACCTCCAGGAGCTGGTGAGGGAGGGCGAGCAGAACATGGCGTCGGCTCAGACCCAAATCAACTGTCTGAAGGAAACTCAGGAGAAACTCAAGATCGAACTGGACGCGACCAGAGCCAGAGTCCGAGAGACCAGCAACCTGCTGACTGACCTGCAGGTAGAAAATAAAGGCTTCCTAAGACCCGCCCCTTTTTACTCCGTGATCCAGTTAAACAGTTAAACTATCAAATCATTTATGGATCTGGGTCAAAGTCTGCATCTGTCTTCGTTAAGGTTGTGCAATTAATTGATGCCTCAAAAATCATAGAATTCAAAAACAATATTTGACGTTTTTCATTACACAATTTCAGAAAGAAAGAGTGAGTGCTAGTTCTAGTTCTAGTTTTAGTGCTAGTTCTAGTTTTAGTGCTAGTTCTAGTTTTAGTGCTAGTTCTAGTGATAGTTCTAGTTCTAGTGCTAGTTGTAGTTTTACTTCTAGTGCTAGTTCTAGTGCTTATGCTAGTTCTAGTTCTAGCTCTAGTACTAGTTCTAGTACTAGTGCTAGTTGTAGTTCTAGTGTTAGTTCTAGTTCTAGTGCTAATGCTAGTTCTAGTTTTAATTCTACTGCTAGTTCTAGCTTTAGTACTAGTTCTAGTTTTTGTTCTAGTGCTAGTGCTAGTACTAGTTCTAGCTCTAGTACTAGTTCTAGTACTAGAGCTAGTTGTAGTTCTAGTTTTAGTGCTAGTTCTAGTACTAATGCTAGTGCTGGTTCTAGTGTTAGTTCTAGTTCTAGTGCTAATGCTAGTTGTAGTTGTAGTTGTAGTTCCAGGATTTTTCAAACATTTTTGGGGGTTTAATAAATCTTAAAGTAATAAAAATGATATTTCTTCTCATTTATTATTAGCATCATTATATTAAACATGAACTAAAGGCTCAGTCACTGCTGAATAAACGACTTGTAGAATTAAAGCAGGAAACGAGGAACTGAGCGAAGGACTGAAGACCAGCTGTAGGGTTTGAAAAGAGTCAGAGACAGGAAGTGTGTGTGTGTGTGTGTGTGTGTGTGTGTGTGTGTGTGTGTGTGTGTGTGTGTGTGTGTGTGTGTGTGTGTAGTAAAGCAGCATCCTGACACATCCAACAACCATAAAGACGAGATTCAGACCAACAAAAACAGGCTGAATGAGATGAAATGACTTTGTTTTCCACCAGAACCCAGCTGCTGCAGAAAGAGACGGGTTCAGGCTGCACAAACGGAAACATGGACTAAATATCTGTTCAGTCTCTGATAATTACACACATCCATCAATATGAGGGTCAGCGACAAGACGACCAACTACCAGATGGTGTTAAACCATCAAAAACAACTTATCAACTAGTTTTATATCCTAGATTCTAGACTTTCATTATTATTTGTCACTGACCCATGAATCAATTGGATGCCCTTCAAAATAAAAGCCCCCTTTTCCCAGCTAGCTGTAAAAACATGGATTTTATATCACAGCTTTTTAGAAAAGTGTTGCCACATGGAAACACTATGGAACAGAGTTAAATTGATCAAAAGAGAGAAGGAATCATCTTGAAACATGTGATAAATGTTCTAATAAATTATAAATTGTGTGTTTTAGGAGGAGATCGAGACCCAGAAGCAGCAGCACGAGGCCCGAGTGATGTCCATCAGGACGGAGGAGAAACAGAAGATGGACAAGATGGCCGAAGACCTGGACCAGAAGTGGAGAGAAGCTCTACGGTAACAAAAGATGGATGAGAAGTTTAGAAGAACACAAGGAGCCACGGGTGAAATCTAACACTCCTCTGCTCCGTCCTATAGTGAAGAAGTGCGGCTGCTGAAGGAGGAGCTGACTGAGGAGTACGAAGCCGACAAACAGGCGGCTCAGACCCAGCTCTCTCAGCAGAAAGAGCTGGAGATGATGGCCGCCAGGGAGGGCTGGCAGAGGAAGGTGGAGGATCTGCTGGAACAGGTAGAAACAGACACTGAACCAGAGCTCCACAGTCACAAAGGTGTCAGAATCAATGCTGCTTCATATTATCGGGTTAAAATGTGAAATACGCTGTTATTCTAAAAGATGTCTGCTTAGAAATGAATGTGAATGATGCTGCAAATACAGGCTTTATAGAAGGGTTTAACAGGCTTCTACTGAATAAAATGAGGCAAAAGCATGTAAATATATGAGCTGGAAGAGATTTTACAGATTATTTGTTGTACTGTCCCTTTAAAATGTATCTGAATATGAAATGAGTTCAAATCTATTAATTATAACAATCAAGAATCACAGAACGTCACATGAACACGTCACAGGAACACATGAACACGTCACATGAACACGTCAACACATGAACACGTCAACACATGAACACATCAACACGTCACAGGAACACATGAACACGTCAACATGTCAACACATGAACACATCAACACATGAACACATGAACACGTCAACACATGAACACGTCACATGAACACGTCAACACATGAACACGTCACATGAACACGTCAACACATGAACACATGAACACATGAACACGTCAACACATGAACACGTCACATGAACACATGAACACATGAACACGTCAACACATGAACACGTCACATGAACACGTCAACACATGAACACATGAACACGTCAACACATGAACACATGAACACGTCACATGAACACGTCAACACATGAACACATGAACACATGAACACGTCAACACATGAACACATGAACACGTCAACACATGAACATGTCAACACATGAACACGTCAACACATGAACACGTCACATGAACACGTCAACACATGAACACGTCACAGGAACACATGAACACGTCAACACATGAACACATGAACACGTCAATACATCAACACATGAACATGTCACATGAACACGTCAATACATCAACACATGAACATGTCACATGAACACGTCAACACATGAACACGTCACAGGAACACATGAACACGTCAACACATGAACACGTCACAGGAACACATGAACACGTCAACACATGAACACGTCAACACATGAACACATGAACATGTCAAATGAACACGTCACAGGAACACATGAACACGTCAACACATGAACACATGAACATGTCACATGAACACATCACAGGAACATGTCACAGGAACACGTCACATGAACACGTCACAGGAACACGTCACATGAACACATCACATCAACACATGAACATGTCACATGAACACATCACAGGAACATGTCACAGGAACACGTCACATGAACACGTCACAGGAACACGTCACATGAACACATCACATCAACACATGAACACGTCACATGAACACGTCACGTCAACACATGAACACGTCACATGAACACATCACATGAACATGTCACGTGAACACGTCATGTGAACTTGTGAACACGTCACATGAATACGTCACGTGAACACATGAACACGGCACAGGAACACAGGAACACGTCACGTGAACATGTGAACACATCACATGAACACATGAACATGTCATGTCAACACATGAACACGTGACAGGAACACGTCACATGAACACGGCACAGGAACACGGCACAGGAACACAGGAACATGTCACGTGAACATGTGAACACGTCACATGAACACAAACAAATGCTTCTATAGACAACAGCATGTAAATATATGAGCTGTGAGAGATTTTACAGATTATTTGTTGTACTGTCCCTTTAAAATGTATCTGAATATGAAATGAGTTCAAATCTATTATTTATAATCAAGAATGAGGATAAAAAGCTACAAAACAAGACAAATATGTCAAACATTGATTTACATAGATTTGTTTTACTTATTATTTAGACCATTTTTAGTAATAACCCTAATACTTGACGTAGCTGAACGCCTCGATCTGCTCCCTGGCTTCCCCAACGATAGCGTAGCATCCCCTGCAGGCCTTGACCTTTGACCCCTAACCCCACCCACTTCCAGGAGCCGCTGTTTGACGGGACAGCTCCACCGCTGTGAAGCCTGGAAAACAGCCTGCAGCTAAAACCCTGTCTGTCCGAGGAGATTTAACAGAGACTGTCACAGGATTTGCTGCTTTTCACTGTTGTTTAGGGGTTTTCTGTAAATTCTCCTCCTCCACGCAGCGACGCAGCGACGCAGCGGCGCAGCGACGCTTTAAATTCTATTCTGCCCGGGTCAGAGTTAAATCTGTGGAGCAGGACACAAAGATCCTCTTGTCACTAAAGCTCAGATGCTTGTCGACTTGGACTCGTGCTGCTGAGCACATTTTCCTCTGGGTGATTCAGGACTCAGCTGAGTCACAACCTGATCCTCCAGAGGCTCATCCTGACTCCAGCAACATGACGACGGCCTCAGAGAAACACGCGCTGACACCACTGATGCTTGTTTGTCACATGCAAATCAAAGATCTTCAATATTCAGCTCCATGCATGTAGACATTTACATTATATAGTGGATGTTTCCAATTCTCTGACCCATTTAATACTTAGACATGGTCAAAAATGGCCTAAATAATAGATATAATTAAGAAATATATAGAAAAAGTCTCCATTAGGTTGTATACACTAGGAATTTATCATATACATATGTAGATATTTGCATATTGTTGCTATACGGCAACAATTTACCATAATTTAGCATATTAGAGAAAAACTTATAACATCAAAATTGAATTAAATGTCAAATTTTGTGAAATTTTGTCAAAATTCGCATGTTAAATGTCCATCAGCAATAGGGATATCCTGGTCATGTGACCTCATAAATTGGATTTCCTTCAAAATAAAAGCCTCCTTTTAACGCCTAACTGTAAAAACAGATTTTATATCACAGCTTTTTAGAAAGATTTGACCCTCTATTGCATAGTGTTTTTACAGGTAGGCTTTTATTTTGAAGGGCATACAATTTATGAGGTCACATGACCAGGATATCCCTATTGCTGATGGACATTTAACATGTGAGTGTCATTTTCTGTCTTTTATTCATAATTTTGAAAAGTTTCAGGTAGATTTACTGAAACATGGCTATAATTACCTCTAATGAGTCTTAATGTTTGTGTAAGATTAGAGTTGAAGTGATAAGATGATTAACTGGAGTCAGAAAATTAAATGAACTGGATCCAGAAATGACTCAGATGTAAGTTAATATTCTCTGAATTGTAATGTGTTGGTCGTTTTAAAGGTATTTTAACATTTTAAACTGACATTTTATTGTGTTTTTCCTTTATTCAACCAGGAAAATGTCCCATTGAGATCCAACATCTCTAGATCCATGGATCAGATCAGATTAAAATGCATAAATATAACATTATATATATATAAATATGTATAATAATAGAGAACAAGAATAGTTAAAGAGCGTTTATGCAGAAAAACAGAATCAGGTTTTCCTGCTCTGATCTGATGTGTATTGACCTACTTCACTGACTGGAGGCTGAGAGTCAGGATTCATCCAACACGTGAACACGGGAACATGTGGACACGGGAACATGGAAACACAGGGACACGTCACAGGAACACGTCACAGGAACACGTCACAGGGACACGTCACAGGAACACGTCACAGGGACACGTCACTGGAACACGTCACAGGGACACGTCACAGGGACACGTCACAAGGACATGTCACAGGGACATGTGAACACGTCACATGAACATGTGAACACGTTACAGGGACACATGAACACGTCACAGGAACACGTCACGTGAACATGTGAACACGTCACAGGGACACAGGAACACGTCACAGGAACACGTCACAGGAACACGTCACATGAACATGTGAACACGTCACAGGAACACAACACTGGAACATGTGGACACGGGAACATGGAAACACAGGGACACGTCACAGGAACACGTCACAGGAACACGTCACAGGGACACGTCACTGGAACACGTCACAGGGACACGTCACAGGGACATGTCACAAGGACATGTCACAGGGACATGTGAACACGTCACATGAACATGTGAACACGTTACAGGAACACATGAACACGTCACAGGAACACGTCACGTGAACATGTGAACACGTCACAGGGACACAGGAACACGTCACAGGAACACGTCACAGGACCACGTCACATGAACATGTGAACACGTCACATGAACATGTGAACACGTCACAGGGACACATGAACACGTCACAGGAACACGTCACATGAACATGTGAACACGTCACAGGAACACATCACATGAACATGTGAACACGTCACAGGGACACATGAACACGTCACAGGGACACATGAACACGTCACAGGAACATGTCACATGAACATGTGAACACGTCACAGGGACACATGAACACGTCACAGGAACACGTCACGTGAACATGTGAACACGTGACAGGAACACGTCACGTGAACATGTGAACACGTCACAGGAACACGTCACGTGAACATGTGAACACGTCACAGGGACACAGGAACACGTCACAGGAACACGTCACATGAACATGTGAACACGTCACATGAACATGTGAACACGTCACAGGGACACATGAACACGTCACAGGAACACGTCACATGAACATGTGAACACGTCACAGGAACACATCACATGAACATGTGAACACGTCACAGGGACACATGAACACGTCACAGGGACACATGAACACGTCACAGGAACATGTCACATGAACATGTGAACACGTCACAGGGACACATGAACACGTCACAGGAACACGTCACGTGAACATGTGAACACGTGACAGGAACACGTCACGTGAACATGTGAACACGTCACAGGAACACGTCACGTGAACATGTGAACACGTCACAGGAACACGTCACGTGAACATGTGAACACGTCACAGGAACACGTCACGTGTACACGTCACATGAACATGTGAACACGTCACAGGGACACATGAACACGTCACAGGAACACGTCACGTGAACATGTGAACACGTCACAGGGACACAGGAACACGTCACAGGAACACATCACATGAACATGTGAACACGTCACAGGGACACATGAACACGTCACAGGAACACGTCACATGAACATGTGAACACGTCACAGGGACACATGAACACGTCACATGAACATGTGCTTTTTTTACTGTTTAAAAGGATAAAACAACACATGAAGCTAATTTCTTTCCTAAAACACCAATTTGTGAATAAATGTTGTCTCATTCACTCACTGTTACCTGTTCAAATACGTTTTAAAGGGACAATACAACATAAAACCTGCAAAATCTGTCAAAATGATCACAGCTCATATATTTACCTGATGTTTCACTACTTCTCTGTTTACTTGTCCATCTTCTCCAGACGTATCAGTGTCTATAACCTGAAGCTTTGACTCACAAACATCATTTTCTTCTCGGGCAGATTTCTCTACTGAAACAGTCCCTGGAGCTGCAGCTGTCTCAGTCCCAGTCGGCTCTGCAGCAGCTGCAGTCCCAGTTCAACCAGGAGAGGGAGCTGCTGAGCCAGCAGCTCAAAGGTGAGCAGGCAGCATGACCTTTGACCTCTGATACATCCACCAAAAGATGAAGGTTACACTTTAAAATAGACACAGTCATCAATTCACATGTTTAATTTCCCCAAAAGTATATAATAATAAGCTGACATTGGTTGTAATGTATATGTTTGACATGATTTTGTGTATTTTTAATTTAATTTACTATATATATTATAATACAAGACAAGAAGGAAGGACAAACACTGAAAGAGACTATTTCTGTTCATGCATTTTACATTTTTTGCATTGCATTTCAAATTAAAAGTCCAAAAAATAGTCTATTCCCAAAAGTGTTAGAAAACTTACTTAGATTCTGAAGATATGAA
This sequence comes from Lepturacanthus savala, assembly GCA_030544235.1. NCBI lineage: Eukaryota > Metazoa > Chordata > Actinopteri > Scombriformes > Trichiuridae > Lepturacanthus > Lepturacanthus savala. The sequence goes on from CM060475.1 coordinate 9,362,327, forward strand.
GCATTTATGCAAAACAAGAAGGAAAAGATCAGTGACAAATATTGAAAAAGTAAATTTCTGTTCATGCATTTTTACATTTTTTTGCGTTGTTTTTCAAATTAAAAGTCTGAAAAATTTGTCCAAAGTCCTCACTATTCCCAAAAAATATAACTAGTTAGAAAACTTACTTATATTCTGAAGATTTGAAGCATTTACATGAAACATGAAGGAAAAGATCAGCACATAATAAAGCAGCAAATTACAACTTTTTCTTCTTCTTTTGTGCATTTTCTGTTTTAATAACCATCTTATTTCAGCTGTATGTTCCAGGATCAGACCCCTGTGCTTTTATTTTGTAAACCATCATGTTGCTGCAGCACTTCCTGTGTTTACAGGAGTTTTTCTTGTTTTTTTCCAGAGATGCAGAGAGAACATCAGAGGAGGGAGCATCGACTGCAGGAAGCTCACTGCTGTGCCCTGAGCACCATGGAGGAGGCCCGGCAGCACCAGATCAGAGTAGGACACACACACACACACACACACACACACACACACACACACACACACACACACACACACCGATCAATAACACTGCTCATGTTGAGTCCGATGTTTTTATATTTATTATTCAGGTACAAGTTTAAAATACTTCTGGAAGAGTATTTTGAAGCTTTTTACTCAAGTAAAAGAGTAAAAGTTCAGATTTTAAAACTATAAAATTAACAAAATAAAAGCATCTTTAATTACACTGGGAAATATTTTTACTTATTTGATGTTTTTTTTAATGAATTTGAGATGAAAAAAATTGGATTTATGAGATTAGAAAATAGAAGATAAAGACATTAATACACAATTTAATCTAATTTTAAGAAAATAAGACTAAATTGACTAAAATCAAGACAAAAAGTCTAAATATTTGAGCTGTAATGACTTTTTCTTTTGCAGTTTCCATCTTAATATAATTTTCAGAGGAGTCAAACATGAATATATAGTTTAAAATATGTTAAGGTATTAATACAAGCTTTTTACTTACTTTTTACAAAATAAAAGCATCTTTAATTATACTGAAAAACAGGAAATATCAGATATTTAGTAGAATAAGTCAAATTATCTAATTATCTGATTCCATTGGCAGATTTATTCACTTTGATGTCTTTTTTTAATAATTTTGAGACAAAAAGTTGGAATTATGAGATTAGAAAATAGAAGATAAAAGACATTAAGACACAATTTAATCACATTTTTAAGAAAATAAGACTAAATTGACCAAAATCAAGACAAAAAGTCTAAATATATGAGCTGAATATGAATATATAGTTTAAATACTTCTGTAGAAGTTGAGGAATTAATTCAAATTCTGGTTTTAAAACTATTTAAAGTGTAAAAAGTAATAAATATATGAGCTGTGGTCACTTTTAGAGTTTATGTGTTGTACTGTCCCTTTAAAAGTTATTATAACAGGGAAAACGAGGCTCAGCAGCTTAAATGATGCAGTTTATGTCAGAGAATTCTCTAATTCCCCACATTAATCCAGGTCCTTGAACAGCTCATTGTTTCCTGTTGTGTCCTCCTCTCCAGGCTCTGGAGGAGCGGCTGAAGCAGGAGCAGAGGGAGGAGGTTCACGCCCTGAAGGAGGCGCACAGGAGAACCTTCGACATCCTCCGCCACCAGTCGGACCAGGAGCTGCAGACGCTGCGGTTTGAGCTGGAGGACGAGGGGAAGGCCAAGCTGGGTGAATATGAAGCCTCTGGTTCGGCTGCAGCTTCTGACCTGCGCTAATTACATGCTATTAATGCAATAACCACTAATAATATGAGATAAATTATGACATTTTACCTCCATAAAATAAAAAAAAAACCTCGATTGCTGCTATAGAATCGACCTGAACCAGCATATGACACCAGCTGCTTCGTTAACTCCTCTTATCTCTATTTCTATGGTCTGAGAGTTTGAGGAAATGCAGGTTTGGAGTCAACAAACGATTAAAGGCTTAAAAATTAGATTAATTGAATTAAATGCTCATATTGCTGCTTGGACACCGTCATCTGATTGGTCAAATAATGGTCTGAGATATGAAAAATAAAATAAAATGCAAAAGCTCTACTTCTGGTTGCAAAATGATTTGCATTCAATCAAACCTTTATTTAAACCTCGAAGGTCATTTATTTGCAATGATGTCGAGGTACAATGTTAAAAAATAGTGATTTCTGCAGATTGAATTCCTGGTGATAATGACACGGGTCCCAGTATTGAACCTTGCGGGACACCTTCTGTTATAAACCAGACTTCTGATTGGATGTTTCCATCTTCCTGGGAGATAATTCTGAACCATCAGTTGTATTTTCTTCTCGTTTCTACGGCAGCTTCCCTCCGGGCGGAGCTGAACCACCTCCACGCGACAGCGATCGAGCATCTGAAGCAGATCCACCTCAAAGAAAACACCTCGGCCAAACGGGACCTAGAGAACACGCTGGAGAAAAGCCGCCAGCAGGTAACTCAGAGCGTTTTATTTTAGCGTATTTTACTAATTTCTTCTGTTTTAACGTATATTTCTTGACTCATCCAGGAACAGGAACTCCTCGCCCGCATCTCGGACCTGCAGGCGGAGGTCTGTTCCCGTAGCAACCGCATCACGGACCTGGACCACGAGATCCACTCGTTAAACGAGACCATCGACACCCTGACCAGAGAACTGGAGCTAAAGGGCAAAGAGGTGCTTCGGGTTCGGAGCGAAGCCAACCATCAGATCAGGTAGAAATGAAACATCCACATAAAAATCAAATGTAAAAAGCTGCGTTTAGTGTTTGATGTTGTTGGTTTTTATTAAGGGAAGTGGAATTAAAGCATGAGTCAACAGCAGTGACCCAGTTTACAGCAACTAATCCTGCTCTCGTGGAATTTAGGAAAGAACTATGTGCACAGCTTATGGTTAAAAACGGGTTTTGGACACCAAATCACAGGAGATGTGATGATAAATGAACCTGAGATTCAAGCTGAGTTATTTTTTTTACACTTTAGAAAATTCCCTTATAATTTATAATGATATAAACTGACCCAGATGTGTAAAATTAGTGAAATATCCCTTTAAATGCTGCCTGTATGGTCAGTGAAATGCTGAAATTAGTGTTTTGAGGCTAAATTAGTGTACTGCCCCTTTAATTCATCTTTAGTTTTTCTGTATTTTGGTTATTTTGTCATGTTTTCTTAAATATATATATATATATATATATATATATATATATATATATGTATATATATATATATATATATATATATATATATATATATATATGTATATATATATATATATATATATATATATTCAAATTTGTTATCTTAATATTGTCTTTATCTCCTATTTTGGACTTTTCATCTCATAATTTAATTTATTTTATCTCCTTTTTCCCCCTAAAATCAGTAAAAGTCCTTCCAGTGGAACATCATAAACCAACTCTCCCGCTACTTTATTAAATCGGTTTATTACGTTTCATTTTCTGCCGTCAAAGATGAATAAATAAACAACTGGAATGCTCTGCTGATGTTATTGCATCCTCCCACTTGGACTGCAGACAGATAAATGGAGGCTGGCGTTGATGCGGTTGCCGTGGCGACCGTTTCTTTTCACCAGATTTGCAGCTGCACATCTCGTCCTCTATAATTTAGTCCCAACGTAGCGTCGACCTCCTGGTTTCACACCAGGAAATGAGGTTTATTAGTCCCGAGCAAGATAAACGTGTTTGGTTTGATTTTATTTATTTCTGAGGTTTTGTGTCTCCAGGGCCCACGAACAGGATTTTGCAAAGAGACATGAGCGAGACCTGGGAGAGATCAGCGTGGTTCATCACAGAGAAACTCAGATCATGCTGGCTGACTTCAACAAAGCACAGGAGGTTCTCAAGGACAAAATCTCTGCTTTACAAATACTGTAAGTAGCAGGAAAAAAGAGGAAAACAGGCTTTTATTTTGTAAAGCTTCGCCTTTCCTGTCTTTGTTGGTTAAACCCAGTGAAGCCTATTACTGTTATTTATACAATCTAAAGCTTATTCATATAGCTTACTCATGTTGCTATGGCAACAAATCTTTCTTAGCATAACACCAAAATTAGAAAAAATATAATAATATAAAGTTTACTTACCTTGAATAGTGAGTTAAACTTTTTTTATTTGGTGAAATTTTTACAAAAATCTAAATAAAAGACGACCTTTAGATGTGAAATGTCCATATCCTTTCAAAATAAAAGCCCCTTTTCATGCCAAACTGTATTCCATAGTGTTTCCGTATGGAAACCATTAATTTACCTTCACTTTTTATACATAAAATATTTGTTTTTACAGTTAAGCATATAAAGGGGGCTTTTATTTTGAAGGAAATACAATTTACGAGGTCACATGACCAGGATATCCCTATTGCTGACTGGAGGTTGTCTTTTATTCCGAATTTTGGAAAAATTTTTACCAAATAAAAAATTGTGTTTACTATTATTTTACATTTAAATCCATGTTGATGTTTTTATCTAATATGGTAAAATAAATTTGTTGCCATTGACTCCCATTGATTTACATAGTATGAAACTATCCTGACACTATGTTCACACCTTTTTCTTACATTTACATTTTAATATTTCTATTATTTAGGCCATTTTAAGTAAAAATAACATGTCTCAGTAATATTTAATGCAATAGAGGGTTAAATATGTTCCTGTTTCCAGCCTGGAGGGGACGGAGGAGAAGTTGAGGAACAGAGAAAGTCGACCAGAAGACCTTCACATCATAGCAGAACTCAGAGAGATGGTCAGCGAGAGGGAGGCTCTGGTCAAAAAACTGGTGGTGAGTAAGTTCAACAACTCTGTTTCTCATGATTTTACTGTTGCAGCTTTAATTAAACACAGACTTTTAGGTCCTGTCACTTCCTGAGGTGTGAAATCATGGTGTTAAAATCCTAGGATGACAGCGGGCATGCTTTTTTTTTTCCCTAGGATGACAAGAAGTTCTACCAGTTGGAGCTGGTGAACAGGGAGACGGGCTTCAGCAAGGTCTTCAACTCCAGTGCCAACGTAGGTGTCATCAACCCCCTGATCAAGGTGAGTGTCATCACACCTGGAAACGCCACCAGGTGTTTGTGACATCATCAGCCTCCAGACGGGTCCAATCACTAAAATCTGTGATAAAACAAGCGTCTCACCGTGCATGAACAGGCTGGATTGTTGCATCACACACTAACTAAACCCACAAAGAAGTTAGATTTTATGTTTTCTGTGTTGCATTTCAAAATAAAAGTCCAAAAAATAAATCCACATAATACAACAATCATCCCATTTGTCCTGAAAAGCCGCTGATCATCAATCGACAACCTTGAATCCAGCATGATCCTCTTTTCTTCCTCTTCCTCATCTTCTTCATATCATATCTTCTACATAATCCATTCACTTCCCTTTTAAACGTGCTACAAAAACATATTTGGGCATAAATTACTGAAACTATTGAGTTTAATGTGCAAATATAGACATGTGTTATAAATACAGGTCAAAATCATCCACTTTCTGTGGATATAAATGTCTCTGCTGCCCCAAATTATTATTTCAGGCGACAGTAACGGTTCAGATAAGTAGAAATGGGTGAAATGTGACCTCAACTCAACGTGTTTCACAGTGTTTTTCAATGAGCTTCACTGTGAATAATGTTTGACACTAGAAAGCTGTTTTACCTTCATCTGCTGTAAGCGTCAATCTCATTTTATGTGACATTGCAGCTAATTTGGAGACAATAGCAGTGCTATAGTCATTTAAAATGACATTTTATCATGAGGGAAATTCACTGCCTGGCCAATAAAAACCCAAATGCAATAGTTTCTCATTTCTTAAAACAACCAAAGATGTTAGTCTGTCCAGAAACTCTGTAATATTAGATTTGATTGATCTGCTTGTAAATGGTTCCATAAATTACCTCTCAGAAAGAACAAAAGCTGGAAACATCCAATCAGACGTCTAGTGGTGTCCCACAAGGTTCAATATTGGGACCCGTTTTATTTATTTATATATGACACTGTACAACATGCAGTTGAGAACCTGTATCTCTGCTTCACTGCTCTTCAAATGCTTAAAACTACTAAAATCAGATTAAAAATTGTTCAAGCAACATTGAACTTTGTGGGACACCTTTTGTTGTAGACAACATCCAATCAGAAGTCTTGACTATAACAAAAGGTGTCCCACAAGGTTCAATATTGGGACCCATCTTATTTATTTATATATGACACTACTATACATGTACAACATGCAATTAAAAGCTTGGAGCTCTCCTTCACTGTTCTCCAGAATTCACAAAACAACTAAGACTGGGTTAAACATAAACGGTGTCCCACAAGGTTCAATATTGGGACCTGTGTTATTTATTTATATATGACACTGTACAACATGCAGTTGAGAACCTGGAGCTCTCCTTTACTAATATTGGGTTAAGAACAACACATTATTATAAACTGGAAGGATAGTGGGGAAGAATTGTGACCAGAAAACAAAAATTCACATTCTAAATGTTTGGTGAAATCAAATCAGTAGAACTCAGGGCTGTGTTTGATAGTGAAAGTCAGAGCATTTCCAGGGATTGGCACTGAACAGCTGTGTAGACTTTAAGAATCCACTAATCAGTGAGGCTAACAGGAAGCTTTAATTTGCTCTGAAGCATTAAGACTGGACTCTGGACCAATGGAAGAAGGATGGAGATGATGATTATCCTATAGGACATAAAGAGTCTGATCCTTTCAACTCAGGATTAAGGTGATTTTAACAAGAGATTTAGGCCAAAAACTCACTTCTGTCAAAAAAAGGACTGAGGCTATTATTTTATTAGGGTGAAGATAATCTAATCCCCCATTTATCTGTTGCTAGCCAGCACCATTGAGGTTATTTCTGATGGTTTCCACTAGTGATAATCCAGCATCACCCCACCCCCGCCCTGCCCTCTCTGTCTCTATAGTTAAAAACAGGCAGCCAATCAGATCGCGGCGTGGCCAGCTTCCCTAGCCAGTCAGCTCTCAGGTTGGTCAGCCCTCCCACCGCGAGTGAGGAAGAGGAGGGACAGGAGGTAGGACCCGCCCACTCCCCCCTCCACAGGCCCCGCCCCCTACTTAGGAACCCCCGCCCACTTTTCGTCCATCTTCCCGCTCCCCTCCCTCTCCCCCAGCATCCTCCTCCTCATCCTTCACGCCATCCCTCGCCACGCCTCGCTCCTCCTCGTGCTCCTCCTCCTCGGGAACCTCCGCAGATGTTTAGGAGGTGAGAAACCAGGCGTCTGCTGCCTTTAGTTCAGTCACTTTCACACAGGAGGCGTGAATGGACCCCCCCCCCCCCCCACCATGTTTGCTGCCTTTACCTGTCACTGTCACACCTGTTTACCATCACTCCCTCGACCTCCTAAACCTGAAGCTCTTTATAATCCACCGATCATATACACGACCGTTCACGCATCTTTAAAATAATTCCTTCTCTCATGATAAATTCAACCCTCAGTACCAGAAATCACAGTGGGATCAATGCAAATATTATAAAACATCAAGCATTTGCTGATAATGGAACTACAAACCAGAAAAACCAACATATATGAAGCTGGTCTGAGTATTTTGTAGAAAAGACAGAAGCTTAACAAAGAGAACACGTTTATTCTGACTCATATGCCCTTCAAAATAAAAGCCCCCTTTTCACGCCTACCTGTAAAAACACTATGCAATAGAAGGTAAAAGTTATCTAAAAAGCTGTGATATAAAATCTATGTTTTTATAGTTAGGCTTGAAAAGGGGGCTTTTATTTTGAAGGAAATCTAATTCATGAGGTCACATGACCGGGATATCCCTATTGCTGATGGACATTTGACATGTGAGCATCACTGTCTCACAACCAAAAGTGTATTTATTATTATTATCATTTTAATTTTGGAACATTTTCACCATATAGGTAAAGTTTAGGATGGGTGAACTTTATTATTTTAATTTTTTTAACATTTAATTAATCCATATGGCAACAATATGCAAATATGATAAATTCCTAGTGTATCCAACCGAATGGAGTCTCATTGACTTACATAGCATAATATATTTATTTATTATTTACCTTGTCTATGTAATATTTCATGCAGTAGAGGTTTAAGTGTCTCTAAATTGCTGTTGTACATTAGTAGAAGTAAAGGTTTTACTTTAGTTCTGTGATTGTATTGATTAATATTGATTATCGCTCAGATCTATTAATCTCACACAATCCTACAGAGAACCATTATTGATTCATTATTCTTCAACATCACATCAGCCATTATCCAACACAACCCTCAGAGGTCATCAGAGGTTTAACTTTTTTATAGTTATTTGTGAAAAGGGGGCTTTTATTTTGAAGGACATATAATTTATGAGGTCACATGACCAGGATATCCCTATTGCTGATGTTTAAATAACAATCAAGTATATACATTGACTCAAATACTGTACTTGAGTACAATTTAAAGGTACTTGTACTTGAGTAATTCCTTCAGATCTTCCAAAGAATAACAGTTTAAGGCCCAAAAAAGTCAAACTTAACAATATTCCTAAAAAAAAACTCAAGATTAAAGACACATTTTTGAAAAATCAATCTAAATTTATGCATCAGAACATTTTTTTTCTTATTTCATAAAAAAATCCTCAGATTTATATTTATAATCAATTCAAGCAACACCTCCTCCAGCTAATATTATTAAAAAGCTCCTTAATTTATCAGTCACAGCCCAGTTTTAGTTGGTAATTCTTCTATACTTGAACCTGTGTAGGATAATAAATGCAGGACTGAAGTATTTGTACATTCTGGTGTCTATACTTGTATTTAAGTGAAGTTTCTGGGTATTTCTTCCACCACTGTATCCAACCAGTCACTCTATGGATATAGCATGAAGTTCCCCTTTTGTTTTCTGGTGTATTTCTACTGTGATACTTCCACTGGTTTGGCATGTTCTGTCTGGCCTTGAGCACAAACTCTGCCTCACTGATAACACACTGATGCTGCCCACAGTCACTACACACAAGGACCTTTCTTCTGTTCTGGGAGCAACTGTATCTAATACTATATAGGGTGATATCAGGTAAATGGGGCCACTTTTTGGTAAAATCGCTTGGGACAATGACACAACACCAAATATGCCTTTTCCATGTATTGATAATGGCTGTTTCTGATCATTTTGAGTTGGAATTATGTGATAAAATATAATTATTTAGGACATATGAATCTTGAGGGTTTCAGGTAAAATGGGCCATCTCATCAGGTAAAATGGGCCACGTCAAATGACAAAGGGAAATTCGTTAGTTTTAATGTTAAAACACAATCGCTTAGAACCACATAACCTTTAAACTATTAAAATAAATAGTTATGGGTTGTACACACACAAGCTAAGCTAACGCTACACCAAAGCTAGCATCCAGTCATATGGAACAAGCTAAGTTACACAAACAGTAAAAGTAGTGACAATCAACAAACTGTCCATGTTTTAGTTGAATTAAATGTCAAGTGGCCCCTTTTAGCTGAAACCATGTGGCACATTTTAGCTAAATTGGACCACCAAGATAAACATCACTTTTGTCATACCAGGCTACTGACCATGCACATTTCTGGTTCAGTCTAGTTTTGAAGTATTGTCTCATCACCATAGAAACCATAAACTAATCAAATCACCTCCTTTTTAGTCATTGTCTCTAATTTTCAGAGGGGCTGGAACCTCCAAACCTTAAATGGCCCATTTTACCTGATACCACCCATCTTCCTCACACTCATTTTAACACCTTTTCTTCTTCTTCTTCTATTTCTCAGCCTTCTTGAGGCGAACGCCACACCACCGCCAGACCTGAGGGTGACAGAGGCAGGAAAAAGCAAAGAATACTTAACAAAAGAAGAAGAAGAGGAGCTGTACGCAAAGTATTTCTCTTTCTGACCGGCAAAAAAAAAAAAATCCCAAAAGGGGAAGTAATGGGACAGGGAGCTAAAGTTGGAGAGCGATCAAACTGCAGGTTTCTGAAAGCAATTAGGGCGACTTCTATCTCAAAATGTGCATTTACAGTCACAGCACATCACAACCTTAGGGCTTCCATGCATGGCGTCATCATCAATAAACATCAATTCTGTCTCTTCATTCCACTGTTTAATACCATCTGTACCAAGTTTGACAAGCTCTAAAGCAGCAGCTGAAAGGAATGTTTAGTTTTTGAAGTTTGAAATAATCAAATCATTATTTGTTAACAAAACCTGAACCAGTATTTTCAGTTTTGACCATCCTTCCTATCAATAGGGATAACGTTATAGCCACCATGATAATGTGTGAGGTCTGGGAACACATGATTGATGACAAACAGCCAAACTTATTAGGGAAAGTATGTGAAAAACAGCGAAATTATGAATCTCTACCACTTCCTGGTAACTGTACCTTTCAGATATAGTCCATTATAGTACATTTTGAAAGAGCCGATGAATTCTGTATTTTAAACAGTTTTTCTCATCTTGCCAAACATTATTTGTCCCTAAAATCTAATTTTCTAGGATATATAACTTGGCTTTCTTGCCTTTTCTGTGTTCCCAGATCTCATCATCATTGGTAGAAATGATCTCCAAAAAAAATCCAGTAATGATTCTTTAACTAGCGACTGTCAGAAATTCTAGTGTGTCATCTGCATAGAACTTTCACTAACATTCCCAAACTAGCGTCGCAGCTAATTTTGGAGCCCAAACAAAGAAGTAGTTGTCTTATTATAGATCAAACTCCACATGAGATGAGTTTCTCCTCCTTTTTTATACATCAACATGTGTCTTATAAGCCAAAATCTGACTGGAAGTGCTTTCATTGATACTCGCCTTTAGTCTTTCATGCTGTGGACTCATCCAGGATACAGGGTGTGGATCTAGCTTTTGTTTTCTGGTTGTTTTTTTACTCCACTGTACCATAAAGTACAGTACACCACAATAACGACACCAGCAAAAAAAAAAAGAAAATGGCCGACTTTAGCTTGCTGTCCCAGTGCTCTGACTGTGTAAATACAGGATAAAGTTTGAAAGTCATTTTCAAAGATCTCTGAGCTAGCTGAGGGGCGCTTGGTTTACCAAACCGAATCAAGCGCCCCTCATATTTTTATTATTCCAGTATTTAACGAGCTACTGTTTTTCTACGGTCTGTTTGTGATGCCGGCGGATCAGAGACACGCAGAGAACGAGTTCTGGCAGGGATTCCTTAGAATTTAGTTTTCTGTTTTTTTTTTTTAATGCCAAGGAGTGTTTTAGTAAAAGTTCCACACTTTTATCTCATTATAAGCTCGGAGTCCCGTCCCGTCGGAGCTCTTTTCCTGCATGTCTCTGTCCGTGGGGCAGACCTTAGAGCATGTGAAAACAGAAACACCATCATAATGCTGCTGTCACTCACTTGAAATCCTCATATTTGCATTTTTTTTTTGGTGTTTTGTCCGTTTTTTACTTGACTTGAAAAGTAAAGTTCTTGTGCCGAGTAATTCTTAATGACCCGGAGGTCCATGAAGTCCATTCGGTAACGTGTACAGTTTCCAAACTGCATGGTCATCAGCCTTGAACGAGGCTCTTGTTTCTTACTTATTGAAACGTGGACAAAGGAAGATGAGGTTGAAGAGTTTTATCCTCTCGCTCTGATAAAACCGGGGTTCATTCAGCACCAAAAAACACACTCAGCATCAATCGATGCTCGTCTTCCATAACAGCATCAACCCAAGTGTTGATGCATTCATGACTTCTATCAGACAATCCATCAAACCACAATGACAAATCTTTACTAAACTGACCACTTTGCTTCTTTTCCATCTAGCCTCTGTAGATATTTCACATTTGAAGTGGTATATCATACTAAAACACCCTTTTTTTAATTTGGAACCACACCATGTGCATTTTTCTTTTGTTCTTACTCAGCATTACCTGAGAAAACATATTGATTTCCTTTTTACTACAGAGAAACACAAGAAAAGACCTCAGAAATGGCCGACTTCAGCCAGACAAAATGTTTTCTCAAGACATTCCTGTAAATAATCTGATTGACAGACTCCTGATATCTATGGACTACAAAAATGGAGGCTGTAAACAGGAGAGTGTTGTGTCCTTTCAGTAAATAAGAAGCTAGCAGCCAGTTAGCTTAGCATAACAAAAACTTCTGTCTACCAGAACCCTTTAAGACCACCAAACAAGTTATTTTTCCTTAAAGCTAGCCTAAGCTAACTGTCTCCTGGCTGTAGCATCCTATTGAAAGGTGTCTTAACATTTTGGTAAATTCACTTATTTGCTTTCTTGCTAAAGTAAGATGTATGATACCACGCTTGTGTCTTTACAATAAACAGGAAGCTGCAGCCAGTTAGCTTAGCATAAAGACTTGAAACAGCTGGAATGGCTTTGTGTAGCCTAGCAACATCTGCCTACCAGCTTCCTTTAAGATCAATAAACAACCAGTAGTGGTGGGGTTGGGATTTTTAAGATCTTTTCAGCTCAATTTACCTGATTCTCTTCATGTATTATACTATTATCCGAGGTTCAGTGGATGGATTTTCAAAATAAAAGTAGCCAGATTAATTATTTTCATCTGTAGTTGTATGAAAGCATAACTTCTATCATGGAATCCCAACTTCCCTCCCATGAAGACATCATTTCATTAATGAGTGGCTGTATATTGACAGTCATCAATGCATATACACATTATATTAAACACTTTACTTGTAAATATTTATCTTTATTGTAAAAAGACCCAGCAAAAAATGGACCAGTTGAAATCCTGACACTTAACCACAGCTGGTTAGTTCCTACATGCACACTGTGAACATTAGATTCATTTAAATGATATTAAATCAAATGCTTCTTTATTTCTTTATTCCTTCACAGCATCTGTTTTACTTCTAATCTGTTAAACGCTTGATGCTAAAAGATCCAACACAAGCAGCTAAAAACCAATAAGCACATCCTGAGGGACAGTTAAAGGACCATTCCAATGCTTTTGCACACATCCATGTAGTTTTTATATTGATTACGATATATTTAATTAATTTAAACAGCAATAAAAACACTATTAAACACTGTAATGTACTGCCACTTTAAAGTTAGCTTGCAGTTAGCACTAATGTAAGAACTATTCTTGACACAAGGTCCATTTAGTAGCGTTTCTGGAGCTTTCAGTCCTGATTTTTTGTTTTTTTAGATGCATTTTGCCCATTTTTTATTTCCCTCAGCACTTTAAGGACATTTTTTTGTCCATGTTAGCTTAAATGTTGGGTTCAACGTGTGTTTTTTTAAGAAACAAACTCACCATAAGGTCCATTAAGTCTCATCATTATATCACAAGGTTTGATTAATAAGGAAGATCATGTGATATGATAGAAAGCTAGAACCATGTAAAATCGCTGGTATGGTCCTTTAAGTTGAGTTTTGTTGTTTAAAACGGCAAAAAAATCACAAATATTTATGAGTCTATTTTATTATGTCTCTGTTGGTTAGTAATTTATGTATTTGCACAGACTTTACTCATAGATTAATGTAATATATTTATTGCAGACCTGACTGGGTGTTTTAACCCTCATGTCGTGTTAGTTTCATGTTAATCATGTGCTTTTCTATTAAGATTATTGACCCAATATTCCAAGTCATGTCTTAATACATTAAAGAAGAGCTAACAAAACAATTAAATGACAATGTTCATCAGAATCATCAAATATAGATATTATATATTATATATATTAGAGTTTCCCCCATTCATTTCTAATGATTCTATAAAACACACTAAATTATATATAAATGTGTTGAAATCCTCTTTGTGGACAAAGTCATGGAATGTTTGATGAATCTGATTAAATTTACCATGTTTTTCATAGATAAAAACGTATTAAAGTAACACAACATGAGGGTTAATGGATAATATCACTGTTAATGATTAGTCTGCCCCTTGTGGCCATTCACTGAACTGCAACTCAAAACACTTGAAGCATTCACTACAGTTCTACAGCTATAATTAATTAAATAGCTTTAATTAAAGGAATACACTTAAGGAGATTTGATTCTCTACTTTTAAACCTTTATTTTCTGGCTTCTTCATCATAATATCAAGCAGTTAGACTCTTTATTTTAGTGATATTTTCACGAGTCGTTTCCATCACATGGTCCTTTTTATTTGTCCACGTTTGCCCCAAGGTTCATTTCCAAATGTACAAATGAACAGAACCTCACGGATGTTTGAGTCTGACAGAAACAGGAAACACTTAAACCACAGAATCATTACAACTTTCAACGTCTCTTTAGTTTTTATTGTTTTTTAAGTGGTGATATACTGAGTAACTCGGTTCATTCACTTTCAACTCAGTTAAAGAGAATTTCATAAATAAACTGCTGCAGTTTGTATTGTGAGCTGAACTGAAAGTGAATTTAACGTCACCCTCGTGACTTTATCATTTATCGTCTGTCCTGACACTTTCGAAATGAATATATAACAATTATAACAATATTTATTTATATTTATATCATTTTCTGTTGTATGTTATGAAACAGTAAAGTTATGATTGTGACATTTTGCCTCCTGTTCTCTTTTTGTGTGTGAGTGCAAATATTTTCTGGTAATATTGAATTATATTATTACAAACATGTTGTGACAGGGTTAGCATCTTCTTATCTTGGTTGGTTGCTAGCTAAAAAAAAAAAAAAGTGGAATATGATTGGTGCTCCTATATATTTTATTTAAAATCCAGCCAATCAGATGTCACTAAACAGGGTAACAAATAAACTCATACATGGGTGTATTATAGACCTGGATAGGGTACCGTAAAGGCATTTTTTTGGGGTAGCCATTTTTCTGTCTGGTATCCAGTTCTATAATACATCCATGACAGGATATCGTTGCTGCTTGTTGAGTTAAGAATAAATAACTGGTTAAGAATGGAAGATATTTATCTGGCAAGTCAATTTGTGGTTAGCTAATGCTAATGCTACATTCAAATGCTCCTCGGATAGCCCATTTACAGCTATTAACATTCTTTTTGTTCCAGACTTCGTGTTTACATGAATTTTCCAATGATTTTGGACCACTTCAATCCATTAATGTTGATAATTTTACAAAGTAAAATGCGCGTTTAGGATGTGTAATTACAGAAATGACTCTTCAACATCAGGAGAAAACAACTTTATTAAAATTTTTATGGCCATGCATCATATTTAGTGTTCCACAGCTTAAAGGTCAGGTGGTACAATCTTCCAAACACACTTTTTTTTTGTACATTCTTCAGTGTTAGTGTAGTAAATGCATTATGTTCAAATGTGCAGCATTGTACATTTATTTTGGTAAATTGTTAAGGTAGTATTTGCATAAAAATTCATAATTACATTAGACTTTTGTGGACTTTAAATCACCTTTTCAGATTTAGAAATTTTATAGTATAATTATTTATAGGTTATTTTGTACATTGTTGAATAAAAACCCAAAAAAACTATAATAATGAGAACAAAAACGTCACTAAGTGAAATCACACCATGCAAAGTGAGCCATTCCCTCACAAATGTAAGGTATACAGTTTATATCAGGCCATGTGTTTGTGTGTGAACCACAACATGAAGCAGAAACAGTTGTATTTTACAGAGTAAATGATATCATCAGAAACAGCTGCAACAAAGATGCCTAAAGGTTGTAAAGTGATGGACCTACAGCACTGAAAATGATGTATTAAGTAACATATGTTCATAAATATTAAGCAAGAATAAGAAGCACTGTGCGTAACGTAAGATGATTAACAGTCACGTCTATTCTCTTCTCAGAAATTGGACTATGTTGGGTCCAATTTGACTTTTACAATTTCCTTTGACTTTAAGTAGTTATTGATTTCAAGATGCTTTGTGATCAAAACACAGCACCATAGTTTCTGGATAAATCCAAAATTATCCTGGAGATTGAAAATTTAAGCTGCAGATTGTTTTGGGAATTTTAACATTTAGCTTCTGTTAGCTAGTAGCGCACATCACAGTTTAAGCTGATGTTTAGCTTCCATTAGCTAGTAGCAATCTGCATTAGCTGCACATAGCATTGTGAATTTTGGATGTTTAACTTCCAATAGCTAGTAGCAATCTGTAGCTTCCATTAGCTACACATTGTGTTGTCAACTTTGATGTTTAGCTTCCATTAGCTAGTAGCAATCTGCATTAGCTGCAGATAGCGTTGTGAATTTTAGATGTTTAGCTTCCATTAGCTAGTAGCAATCTGCAGCTTCTTTTAGCTGCAAATTGAGTTGTGAAATTTTATTTTTTTTAGCTTCCATTAGCTAAAAGTGCACATCACAAAAGTTTGGATGTTTTTTGATGTTTAGCTTCCATTAGCTAGTAGCAATCTGTAGCTTCATTAGCTAAAGATTGAGTTGTGAACTTGTGAACATGTTTAGCTTCCATTAGCTAGTACCGCACCTCACAGAAGTTTAAGCTGCGATTGGACGCAACTTAAGAATTGTACCTAAAACTTCAGTTTGCTGCTTGTAGATAAATTAAAAAAATATGCATTTAGTGTCTCTGTTAACAAAAACACGTCTTACTGTCTGTGGAGTTTTGGCAGCGGCAGAAAAATGTAAGTTAAACTTGAATCGGTCGATATTTGTGTTTTCTACAGGTTGAATCGTTTATTACTGAAGCAGCAGACGTTGTTTGGTTTGAATGGAGGGAGCTGGTTTTACAGATTCTACATGGACACATACAGTATGTGAGTGAAGTTGAGGCGACTTCCGCTCATTTCCTCGTTAAACGCTCCTCAGCTGCTCAGCAGGACGATGATGTAGATGAGCAGCAGGCAGATGAGGATCAGGGTGAAGTTCACGAAGAGCTCCTGCAGGTTCCTCTTGGCCTGGGGGTTCACCTCGATCTGGGACGCCCGGCGGATGGCCGACTTGGTCATGTGCTGAACGCGCTCCATCGGGGACGGCGGCCTGGGTTAGATTTTGAACCGGGTTGATGGGACCTGTTCGGACCGAGCGGATCTGGACTCAGACGGATCCGAGGAGGTGGAACCTGAAGACCAGACGGTTTGGAGACGACTGATCCTCTTGTCTTCTACTCGCCTTCTGATTTTATCTAAGAGAAAAAGAGAAAAGTCATTTTACACATCAGCACCATGGATGTATTATAGAACTGGATACCGGACTGAAAAATGGCCGCCATTCAATTCAATGGAAGTTTCTCATTTTAGCTAAATGGGGCCACCAAGATAAACATCCCTTTTGATGGAGGCCATCACGACAGATATCATGCATAGGATTTATGTGCATATTTGTCTTTTTTAATAGATTTATCATCCTTCTGGTTCAGTCTTGATTTGAAGTATTATAAACTAATCAAATCACCTGTTACTAGTCAATCAACTGGTCTAAATCCTTTTTTAGTCATTGGCTCTAATTTCCAGAGGAAACCTGGAATAAAGGCCCATTTTATCTGATATCATGCTACCTATAACCACCATGTTCTCAGGAGGAAGGGGCAGGAAGTCGTTGAATGACTTTGGAAACTTCAAACCTTCATATAAATTGTCTATAATGTCATTAAAAAACTGCCTGAGTAACATTGACGTTCATAGAGTTGGCTAAATGGGTTTTAAAGCAACTGCAACCGACAGGCGACGATTGCGAGGTGACGATCATAAAAAAGAACGAGAAGTACGGAGCTGAAATTCTGAATAAGCGGCTGCCAGCTCTGGACAAATCCCCCCTTTTGTCATCTGAGAGTCAAAGTCATAGAAGACAAGGTGACTTTAGCGTTAGCGGCTCCCGCGGACGATGTTGTGCTATTTTTAAAGGAGGAGATTAAAAGCGGCCGCTAATAGCGGCTGCTACCAGACGTAGCTTCCCTTCAATACAAAGAGCTGGATAACAATGAGCGGCTTTGCTTGTTGCTACTAGAGAAGCCTGATCTCAGGCTGGTAATCCAGGCTTTACAGATCCTAGTTTTAGCAGGAGAATGAAACTCCTCATAGAAGTGAAGCTAATCACTGCAGATAATCAGATAAAAAGACCTACTTCTCGGAAATGACATGCCCAGACTTAATGCAGCATATCTCCACAACTACAGGGGTTATCTGAATGATCTTGGGTTTAAAATAAAGCTAACACCTGTGGGATCGTTGTAGAAATCACAGAATCAATTTAATATGTACAGTGTTAAAGTACATACAGGTACAATGAAGTAAAAGAGTGAAAAAATTAGCTCCGCCCCAAAAAAACCCATATATTTAGGTTGAAAGTCACATGTAAATCATGGGTTAGTAGCTAAAATTACCCATAGATCAGTAAAATAAAGTGTTATAAGTAATTCCACCAAATATCAGCCTTATCAGATGAACCAGACTGATTTTAGAGATGTTTTAGTTCAGGTGTGTCCATGCGGATCTGATTTTGGCACATCCTCAATAAGAGAACAGGTTAATTTAACGTTTTTATGGGTTTTCAAGGGTTTTGAATTCACATCTTCTGTATTTCAGGCTCAAAAAATGTCCCATAATGCCTCAAAAATGGAGAAATCCAATATGGCCGCCAACAAAAATGGAATCAATCACCATCTTCTTGACGGTAGAAGGTAAAAACCTGAATGTGATGAGCTTTTATATGTTTTCACACATGTGGGATTCATTGGTGACTGATTTCTCCAATTTGAGGCATCATGGGACATTATTGAGCCTGGAATACAGAAGATTTGAATTCAGAAGCCTTCAAAACCTTTAAATAAAGACATTTTTCTAAACTCCGGCGTCGTCTCTGATAATAGGAGTCGTTTCAGTCATTTGACGCCTCTCAAGCACTTTTCAACACGTCTATTTTTGTTGTTTTACTTTGTTTCTTCCCCCTTTAATCTGTCTATGAGTCAGCCGTTATCACTTCACACACACACACACACACACACACACACACACACACACACACACACACTTTATCATAGCCCGTGGGAGAACTGCATGAGTGTCACTCTGCTTTGAGACTTCTGACCTGACTGAAGTGTCTGAGCTGATAAGACCAGTTTCAACATTTTCACACAACAATTATCCTAAAGAATGAACATATCAAACTAAATCATACATATTTAACCCTCTATTGCATCTGATTTTTACCCAGAATGCATTGCGATGTTTGGGTTGTGGCCTTGAGGATCAGAAGGTTTTATCAATCCATGTAAAAGAGGGTGAAAACGGGATTTCTTGGTCATATGATGTGATTTTGTTCGTCCTTCAAAATAAAAGACTTGATTTTCTACAACTAAACAGTAAAACATGGATTTTATATCACTGTTGTTTAGTGATATTGAGCGTTTATCTTCATTGTTCTAAAAGGCTGTGATATAAAATCTATGGGGGCTTTTATTTTGAAGGACCTGCAATTTATGAGGTCACATGACCAGGATAACTAAACTAAATAGTAAAACATGGATAATAATCAATAATTAAAATAGTCATTTTTTTTTACCTTTAAATGCTTGAGAAATGCTACAACACACGTTTAACCCTCTATTGCATTAAATAATACTCAGTAAAGGTCATGTGACCTCATAAATTGTATCTCCTTCAAAATAAAAGCCCCCCTTTATGCCTAACTGTAAAAACAGATTTTATATCACATTTGTTTTTAGAAGAATTAAAATAAAGTAATTGTTGCCATATAGCAATACATGTTTTATTTTAACATATTACAAAAAACCTGATAACATCAAAATTTAGTTAAATGTAAAATAAATAAATTAATTAATGAAATGAAAATTTTCCCAAATTCTGAATAAAAGACAACTTTTTGTTGTGAGTCAATGATGCTCACATGTCAAATGTCCATCAGCAATAGGGATATCCTGGTCATGTGACCTCATAAAATGTATGTCCTTCAAAATAAAAGCCCCCCTTCACGCCTACCTGTAAAACAAAATTTTCACCCTATCTAGGGTAGGTAAACTTTATTTACTCATTACATTTAATTCAATTTTAATATTATATATATTTTTTCTAATATGCTAAAAATGTCCATCAGCAATAGGGATATCCTGGTCATGTGACCTCATAAATTGTACGTCCTTCAAAATAAAAGCCCCTTTGCACACCTGTTCAACTGTAAATTCACAGCTTCTTTAGAAAAATGAAAATAAAGTAATTGTTTCCATATGACAACACTATGTGATAGAAGGTTATAGAAACTTTATTTTAAGTCGTGGTGGTTTTAAACCCCAGGAGGTTTTTCTAAACCTCCTCAAACCGATAAATACCCACGACGAGGCCCCGGCAGCTGCTCTGGGCCTCGAATCTCAACTCCAGACCCGGTTTATTTTCCCGTGGAGCAGCAGAAGTGGACGTTCCCGTTTGACCTTGGGGTTAAATCGGGCTCGGTTGAACTCAACGCTGTGATTGACATCAGATGAGTCAGTGGTCGCTCCGTTATCCTTCCACCCGCCAGCACTTCATTCTGAGTGTCAAACATGCTACTCACAGAGCTGTCAGCTGTTCCACTTTGTGGCCAGAAAAGCAAGTAGTCCTCATTTCCCAGGAGGAAATGTTAAAAAATAAATAAATCAGCTGAGTTTACCTCTGGTAAACTGCCTTGTTTATTCATTAAAATGGCCTCAATAATGAATATATTTAAAAATATATGCAGGAAAAGGTCGTAAACATGGTCTCAGGATAGTTTCATGCTATGTAAGTCAATGAGACTGAAAAAAAGCTGTGATATAAAACTATGTTTTACGGGTAGATGTTCCCTCCTCCCTCCCCCTCGTTGCTGTTGCTATGGTAACTTCCATCGTTAGAGCTCGTTAACGATCATTAGGTCTGATCTTAACCAGTTACACCACTAATGTTGGACTAAAAGTGCTGTAATAAATGACTTACTGGCTTCTATATGTTAGTTTCATTGGTTTCTTCTATGTAGCTAGCTGCTAGCTGGTTAGCGACTAGCCCTGCCCACTGGAAAACAGCATCTGGAACAAACCACTTTGAGGAATAAGGGGGGGGTATAATTTGTCACAGATTTTATATATGTATATGGCAACAATTACTTTATTTTTCTAAAAAGCTGTGATATAAAATCGATGTTCCTTTAGTTAGGTGTAAAAAGGGGGCTTTTATTTTGAAGGACATACAATTTATGAGGTCACATGACCAGGATATCCCTATTGCTGATGGAGATTTGACATGTGAGCATCATAGACTCATTAAGTTGTCTTTTCCGACAATTTTTTTGGACTAATGTTGACCAAGTGGTATGATAAATGACTTAGAGGTTTATACATGTTAGTTTAATTGGTTTCTTCCACGTAGCTAGCTGCTACATGTGTCCTTCAAAGTAAAAGCCCCCTTTTCACAGTTCTGATGCTGATTGAACCGGGTCCACGTGCTTCATCTGGCAGCTGTCGCATGTCGAGAGGCTATTTGTCGTGTAATTAACATGAAAGTAAACTGGACGAAAGGCGGCAGCTGGAGGCAAAATGCTCTCGTCGGCACGTTAATTAACACACTGGAACTTTATTTAGTTTAAGGCTGAGAGATTAAGTCGCCACGCGAACGGCTGTAGGAAATTCCCAGCTACACGGTAGCTAAACACACAGCTAACGGTTATTTATCATGGATTAATCATAAAATCTCATATTTATATTCTGATATGTTATTTTGTGTGAAGAAGTTATGTTTATTATATATATTATATATGGCAAGGAAAAGCCTTAAATTAGCATGTGTGTGTGTGTTTATTGTTTTTAGCAGGAAAATTGGCCTAAAAAGTTTTTTTTTTGAGTTGAAAATATGTTTAATTAATGTAGAAAGGGTGGTCCCCATAATGTAGGTGTTTGACCTTATGAGGACCCCACAGCCTCAGATAAATGAGTGTGTGTGTGTGTGTGTGTGTGTGTGTGTGTGTGTGTGTGTGTTGTTTTTGGCAGGAACATTGGCCTAAAAAAGTTCTTTTTTAGTTTAAAATGTATTTAATTCATGTAGAAAGTGTGGTCCCCATAGGGTAGGTGTTTGACCCTATGAGGACCCCATAGCATCAGATTGATGAGAGTGTGTGTGTGTGTGTTTATTGTTTTTGGGAGGAAAAAAATGTTTGAGTTTCAAATTTGTTTAATTTATGTAGAAACGGTGGTCCCCATAATGTAGGTGTTTGACCCTATGAGGACCCCACAGCATCAGATAAACGAGAGTGTGTGTGAGTGTGTGTGTGTTTATTGTTTTTGGCAGGAAAAGTTTTTTTGAGTTGAAAATATGTTTAATTTATGTAGAAACGGTGGTCCCCATAATGTAGGTGTTTGACCCTATGAGGACCCCACAGCATCAGATAAATGAGAGTGTGTGTGTGTGTAAGGACGTTTGGATGCCAGTCATTCCGTGGGTGTGAGTTTTATCAGTGTGTGTCAACGCAGCTCGCTGTTCTGCACAGGTACACACACACACACACACACACACTGCTCCCTTATAAATACACATAAAACACCTGGTGTTCTACGTATTAACTTAATTAAAAATAATACTTAAAAATAAAATATGTCATGTGGTGATATGTAGGTTACACAGGAAACATGACTGACCTCTTATTCTAAGTGGGGCATCATTTCATGATGGTAACAGCTGCTACTTTTATTATTTATACATTAAAAGTCTCAAAGTTTAAAAAAAAACCTACAGACGTACATCATTTCTACTCAATATAACATCTATACTGTGTATATATATATATATATATATATATATATATATATATATATAACTACAGGTTGTTTCTAATAGTTTATTATCAGTTAATGTCATTAATGATTTATTATTATATCATTTTCATTGTATTGCATTATATTAACTGCTATACTGTTGATTTTCCTGTTTTTTTATGATATATTGAACTAGAATCCTAAGTTTAAACTATTTCTAGGAAGAAAACACATCAAATTTGTCACTTTAGAGACCGAAGACACCAAGTGTTTGATTTGAGACGTGTCGTATCGTTGTTATCCAGCTGAAAGCGTGAAATCAGTGTTTAGACGGAGACGATTTGGCTCCTTCTGTGTTCTAAAATAAAATATGTGGGAATGTAAGACGTGTTTATCCCTCTGGGAGATTCAGTCCAGTTTTCCATTCCCCTCCTTCTTTCCCCTCCACTCAGAGCTGCGTTTACTGAACCTGAACAATTACTTTATATATATTTATAGATATATAAAGTCAGTATTTCACACTGCTTTTATTCTCCTGATAACGTAACTATGATAAACTATGAATAACTTTCTTTTTAAAGCAGGCGACTGATTAAAAACTTCACGAAACAGCAACAGGATGGAACTAGAATGAATTAAAGAGGCATTTTCTCGTCATTTCATGTTAAATGAAATGTTGTGTGTGTGGAGGATGCTGCTTCTTACCTTGCAGATGAGAACAGAGCTGGTGGGAGATTGAGAGAGAAATGTCAGATATGCAACTGTGGACGGCTGAAAACACAATGAGAGAGAGAGAGAGAGAGAGAGAGAGAGGGAGGATTTCAGAGAGTGGGGATATACCAAGGTCGAACCAGGCTGATTATACACACCAGCATCTAACCTTAGGTCCACAACGTGCTTTACAGCTGTTTAAAACACACAGACATTAGGAAAAGGTTGTAATTTAGTGTTTTCCAGAGTTTCTAGTGGCCAAAACTGGAATTGTAGGTCAAAGAACCAACAAACTTCACTTTATGTCAGACACAAACCTTCAGAATTTACTCTAAAAGTCAACGAATAAAAGGTTTTTGCCCAAAAATCCTCAAAAATACTATAAATATAAATAAATGATACTATTATTACTACTGCTACTAATAAATAATACTATAAATAAATATGAATAATATGAATAATCTACTTCTACTTCCTGTTCCCTCCTCCCTCCCCCTAGCTGCTGTTGCTATGGTAACTTCCATCGTTAGAGCTCATTAACGAGGTCTGATCTTAGTTAAACTGGTAAAAAGAGGCTGATTCTGGACTAAAAGTGCTGTGATAAATGACTTACTGGCTTCTACATGTTAGTTTGATTGGTTTCTTCTATGTAGCTAGCTGCTAGCTGGTTAGCGACTAGCCCCGCCCACTGGAAAACAGCAACTGGACCAAACCACTTTGAGTAGTAAAGGGGGGGGGGGTATAATTTTTCACAGATTTTACATATGTATATGGAAACAATCACTTTATTTTTCTAAAGAGCTGTGATATAAAATCTATGTTCCTTTAGTTAGGTGTAAAAAGGGGGCTTTTATTGTGAAGGACATACAATTTATGAGGTCATATGACCAGGATATCCCTATTGCTGATGGACATTTTGACATGTGAGCATCGTTGTCTTATAACGTCTTTTTGGACAATTTTTTTTGACTAATGTTGAACAAGTGGTGTGATAAATGATTCACTGGTTTCTACATGTTAGTTTAACTGGTTTCTTCCACGTAGCTAGCTGCTAGCTAACTGTCAAAATTAGCCGTTAGCCCACTGGACCAAACTACTTTAAGGAATAAGGGGGGGAGGGGTCATAGTTTCCAAAATTCAAAATAAAAGTTC
Organism: Lepturacanthus savala; assembly: GCA_030544235.1. Lineage (NCBI taxonomy): Eukaryota > Metazoa > Chordata > Actinopteri > Scombriformes > Trichiuridae > Lepturacanthus > Lepturacanthus savala. The sequence goes on from CM060475.1 coordinate 9,386,847, forward strand.
AGTTGTTAGACAGTGATGCTGTCCATCAGCAATAGGGATATCCTGGTCATGTGACCTTATAAATTGCATGTCTTTCAAAATAAAAGCCCCCTTTTAACTGCTTTAACCACTGCTGCATCAGGACTGAACCAGACAGGAAGCAGCTCCTGGTTTAAGAATGAGATTCTTCTTCTTCTGTTTATTATGAAGCGTCTGCAACAAACGACCCGTCACAATAAAACATCCGAGTCTATTGTCTTCATTGTCCAGACAGGACCACACGCACACACACGCACACACACACACACACACACACACACTGGGCTAATGTGTGTGTGAACAGCTGATGGAACGGCTAAATATACAGTTTGGCCATGAACGCACCAGGAGGACTAAGAACTGATCATTCAATAATAATAAAAAAAACTGTACAAAATAATATTAATAAATAAAAAAAATAAAATAAAAATTCATGAGGAAACCCCAGAGACAGGAGTTTGGAAATGGCTAAAAAAATAAAATATATAAATAAAAAAAATGTAAAAAAAAAAATAAAATAAATTAAAATAATCATAAATATATACTATATAAATATAATCATATAAAAATAATACATTTTATAAAAATAATAAAAGGTCATACAATACTTAAAGAGTAAGTCATGGTAGTAGTAGTAATAGTAGTAAAAGTAATGTAATATTATTTTTAATAAATATGATTTAATTTCATACAAGTAAAAAGATTAAATAAAAATATTGATACATAACTAAAAAATATAAATAATAAAAAAATAATATAACAAATAATAATAATAATACAAAAATCTATTTATAAAAAATAAATAGATAACAGACAAATAAATAAAATAATACACTATTGTCAGTTTCTTTCCTTTCATTCAGACATTAAATATCTGAAATAGCTGATTGTGTGTTTATGTGTGTGTGTGTGTGTGTGTGTGTGTGTTTTTTGTTTTTGGCCCAAAAAGTGTTTTTTGAGTTGAAAATATGTTTAATTCATGTAGAAAGGGTGGTCCCCATAATGTAGGTGTTTGACCCTATGAGGACCCCACAGCATCAGATAAATGAGAGTGTGTGTGTGTATGTGTGTGTGTGTGTGTGTGTGTGTGTGTGTGTGTGTGTGTGTGAGTGTGTGTGTGTGTGTGTGAGTGTGTGTGTGTTGTCCTGGAAACATCCTCCATTTGGGAGAAATCAAACTCAGACAATGGGTTAAAATCCGGAAAAGTAAAAATAACCTCCTGTCACGGCCCAGAAATCATTGCATCTTCCTTATAAGGACAACGTGCATGTAAACAGACTCAGGCCTTCTACTCACTGCTGTGGAGGTTTCAGAGTAAATACACAGGCAAAAACAGTCCGATGACAAAGTATTACGGCTTGACCTTTGACCCCTCCCCCCTTTCTTCCAAAGAGGAGATAAATGTGCAGTGAAGAAGACGAACGGCTGAATGTTCAACACGTTTGTCCTTCTTATTCATAGCAGGTGCATAAAGTAAGAAGATCTGTATGTGAGTATGTTGGGTGTGAAAAGGGGGCTTTTATTTTGAAGGGCATGCAACTTATGAGGTCACATGACCAGGATATCCCTATTGCTGGTGGACATGTGAGCATCACTGTCTCACAACTGAAGGTTGACTTTTAGTCAGAATTTGGAAATTTTCCACAAAACATGTGCTGCTTAATGTAAAATAATGCATTTCTTAATTAATTCCTAGGCTAACGGCTAATTTTGACAGTCAGCTAGCAGCTAGCAGCTAGCTAACATGGTAGAAACCAACTAAACTACTACTTCATCGCACCACTTTTAGTCCAGAATCAGCCTTTTTTTTTACCAGTTTAACTGATTAAGATCAGACCTAATGATCGTTAACGAGCTCTACAATTGTAGTTACCATAGCAACAGTGACTCGGGGGAGGGGCATCACTGAGCATCACTGTCTCACAACAGAAGGTTAACTTTTATTCACAATTTTGGAAAAAATTTCACTAAATAAAACATCGAACTTGAATTTAATTCAATTTTTTATGTGTTTTTTTCTAATATTATGAAATATATTTGTTGCCTTATGTCAACAATATGCAAATATGATAAATTCCTAGTGTATAAACCTAATTGAGTCATTTTTCTTGAATATTTCTATGATTCAGGTCATTTAAATACTACAAAACATGTTTTACAGAGTATTATTCAATGCAATAGAAGGTTTTTTATTCTTCTACACGCACATTTATTCATGAATATAGAGGATAGATATAAAAGTATAATATAATAATATTTAGGAGTGTTTTTAAACATGTAAGTGAATGATTTGCCCTCTTTAAGCTGTGAGTTCAGCAGCCTCCAGCTGTGAAAGCAGCGTTTCCTGCCTGAAACCGTCCAGGAAATAAAACGCTGTTAATCTGTTGATGATAAATAAATAATCTGATTGATCAACATCTTTTTAGTTCCAGCTGAAAAATAAAAGCACAGAAACGTCCCACCACTAACTATTATTTTATTATTTTTGTTGAAGGAGCAGCTGCTGCAACGCGTCCTTACATGGAGAAAATACTCAGCGACTCTGACCTGAAACCAGAAGCAGGAGGTGATGATGCAGCGAGTGAAGCAGGAAACCACCACACACAGGAAACTACACGGTAAGAACAGGTGATGTTCACACTGACACACAGGAAAACACACTGGCAGAAGTTATACATATAGTTAAATATATATAGAAGAAAAAGTAGCTCAGGATAGTTTCATACGATGTAAGTCAATGGGAATTTATTAGGTTTAAACACTCTAAATATTATTTCTGTCACTAACCTTTTATGCAACAAAATGTGACTAAGTGCTTCAAACAATAATAATAAAAATAATAAAAAATAATATTAATAAATAATAAAATAAAAATGACTATAAAATATAAATAACAACAATAATAAAACTATCTTGTTTCATGAGGAAAACCCCAGAGACAGGAAATAGCTAAAAAATAAAATATATCAATAAAATATATATATAATATTTAAAATAAAAATAAAAAAAAATTAAAAAAATATTCCCTATTATTACTTTTCATTCATTTTTTTATTTGAAAATGTATTTTATATTTTATATATTGAGGTGAAAATGAATGAGTGAATAAATACATATATTTTAAAATGAATAAATAAAATAGAAAATCAAATAAATGGGAAGATAATACACCAATAATATATAATAATACATTTATAATTATACATAATGAAATACAAATAAATAAAAATGAATAATAATAATAATAATAGAAATAAAAATAAAAAAATTAAATAAATATGGACATTTATTGGTATATTTATTTAAGTAGTGAGACTTTATTTATTTATTTATTTTAAATAAATAGTTATATTTTAAAATTAATAAATCAAATAGAAAATCAAATAAATGGGAAGATAATACACCAATAAATTATTAAATGATTTATTAAATAATAAATGAATAAATAGCTCATAAAATGCTAAATTAAATAATTAATTTTATTTATGTAGTGAGACTTTATTTATTTATTCTCTGGGTTTCCTACACTTTTATTTAAATAGATAAATAAATAGATATATTTTAAAGTTAATAATTAAAATAGAAAATCAAATAAATAGGAAAATTATACATATATATATATATTAAATAATACAAAATCAATTATTATTATTAATAAATTCATTAAATGCAATAAAAATATTGATTTATTTACTTATTTATTCTCTGGGTTTCCTACACTTTTATTTAAATAGATAAATAAATTATTTAAAATTAAATATGTTTTACAATTAATAAATAAAAGAAAATCAAATAACTAGTTAAATTATATATTTATATATTTATATATATATATATATATATATATATATATATATATATATATATTATAAATAATACAAAATAATTTATTATTATTATTATTAATAAAATAAATAAATTCATAAAATGGAATAAATATTTATTTATTTATTCTCTGGTTTTCCTACACTTTATTTTACAATCTAATACAATCTAATACTTCTACAACCATAACTTTTAATGTTATATTAGAGTTCAACCCGAGTTTCTTCTACCTGAGACACTCAGGTAAACAGGCCAAACCACAGGAAAACTCTACGTTATAATGTATAATAACATCAGTAATAATATATTAAATGTTTACCACTAAATGTCAGTGTTTTATGATGCTAGAATATTCCAGCAGCAGCAGCAGCAGCAGCAGCAGCAGCAGCAGCAGCAGCAGCAGCAGCAGCAGCAGCAGCAGCATCGTTACTCTGCTGATATCATGGAGTTACTGATGCAGCACGTATAGGACGGAGGATGACGGAGGCTTTACCCCATCACATGTGTTTACTCTGGACCACTTCCTGCTGCTGTTGGCAGCTTCACACACATTCCCCCCTCTCTGCTCTCCAGATATAGCCAGCTATGTGGAGGAGCCCACCGCCAGCTTCTCCCCGGAGGCCTCCGGCTAAAAGCAGGATTTGTCCCGTTCGGTTCCTGAAGAACCCAGAAGTCACAGAACTTTCTGCCCCGAAACCCAGTAGACTTACAATACATGAGACTTTAGAAGGTTCCTGGACATGATTCATAGGCAAAATGTTCATATTAATCATGATAAGCCTGAATATTACGTCTAAAAGCTGCTTCACCAAGTTCAGTTAAAACAAACACATCCCTGAATGTGTCTCGATGCAAATGAACACAATAAAGCTGATGTGATTACAGGAACACTGCAATTTAAATGCCTTAATCTGGTGATCTAGCTTTAATGAGGTGTGTGTGTGTGTGTGTGTGTGATCCTTTATTTATATCCAGTCGATAGCTGATTTTCTGTGAATTCCAGAAAGTGAGTGACATGAAGGAAGTGACTGACGGTGTTTAAAAGCCTGAAGGCGAGCAGGCACATGTCAGTGTGACTGATCAGTAGCTGACACACACACACACACACACACACACACACACACACACACACACACACACACACACACACAGTAGTTTATCTGACATCGTGGGGTCCTCTGTCAAATTCCTACACTCTGGGGACCACCCTTTCTAAATGAAATAGATTCAAATCAAAAGATGCTAATGTATGGCTGATGTCCCCACCAAGATAGATAACACACACACACACACACACACACACACACACACACACACACACACACACACACACACACACACACACACACACATATATATATACACTTGTGTATATGATCCCATGGGGTCTTCTGTCAAATACCTACACTATGGGGACCACCCTTTCTAAATGAAATAGACATAGTTTTAACTCCAAAAGATGCCAATGTATGGCTGATGTCCTCACCAAGATAGATAAACACACACACACACACACACACACACACATATATACACACTTGTGTATCTGACCCCATGGGGTCTTCTGTCAAATACCTACACTATGGGGACCACCCTTTCTAAATGAAATAGACATAGTTTAGATTCAACCCCCCCAAAAATATTTTAGGCCAATGTCCCCACCAAGATTAATAAGAAAACACACACACTCATTAATCTGACCACGTGGGGACCTCTGTCAAATTCTTACACTCTGGGGACCATCATTTCTAAATGAGATGGACATAGTTTTAACTAAAAAACATCTTTCAGACCAATGTCCCAACCAAGATAGATACACACACACACGCTTGTGTATCTGACCCCATGGGGTCCTCTGTCAAATACCTGCACTCTGGGGACCACCCTTTCTAAATGAAATCAACATAGATTGGATTCAACTCCCCTCAAAAAAATATTTCAGGCCAATGTCCCCAACAAGATAGATAAACAAACACACACACACAGTCATTTATCTAACCATGTGGGGACCTCTGTCAAATTCCTACACTTTGGTTAAACCATCACTGTTTTAACTAAAAAAAAAATCTTTCAGACCAATGTCCCAACTAAGACAGATAAACACACAAATGGTGCCCCTTTAATATAACTTGTTATGGATATATGTGACCTTTTTGAACCATAAGAGTTTATTGTTTATATCACTTAAACTTCTTCTAAGCTAATAAAATAGCTTAGAAAATAAGCTATGATACAATAAATTCTTCATATTGGCTATTTCACTGTCCATTCTGGAGACTTCCATCCAACAGAGAAGCTAATGAAGCTTCCTCAGCTAGCATCTCTCCCAATATGGAATCAAACCAATAAATCCAGATTCTCATGTAAATACACCCACAAAGCTCTCACTACTGATCTCTCAATTTATCAAACGCTAAATATAAAACACCAGAAACCAACAATAGTTGGCGTCAAAAGGCCAAAGTAGCCGCATCAGGCTACTGTTTAACACTAATCCAGTGGATTGGATCCATTCTTCAATTAATCCACATAAAACAACTCCCCAAAAATAAATCCGCTGCACCTGATTGGCCGCGTCCTGTCACGCCGCCAAAGTAATCGCTCAAAATCCGGCGTCTCCAAAAGGACGGCATTCCCCGGAGATACCAGCGATCGCTGGAATATCGGAATGCTCCGCTAAAAATAACCCGAATCCATCTCTCGGATTTTTGGATAGCCCCTTGTCAAGGGTCCAGGAATAGCAAAGCATCTGGGGGTTATTCACCGTGAGATCAGATACCGAGAAAAATCTTTATTTAAAAATGTATTTTCAGCTATTTGAGATTCATTTAGTGTTAAATATATCTATAAATCCAGTGTTGAGTGACTAGATTATAAAACTTTAAAGACTTCAGTGTCTTTAAGGTACAATATCTAAGGTTTTATGGCTCAAAAAATACCAAAACAGATATTTGGAGTTCCTGTTTCTTACAGTTTTTATATTTAAATGGTTTGTAAAGCTTTTATTTTGAAGGACATACAATTTATGAGGTCACATGACCAGGATATCCCTATTGCTGATGGACATTTGACATGTGAGCATCACTGTTTCACAACCAAAGATTGTGTTTTATTATGAAAATTTTCACTTCATTCATTCATTTATTTATTTATTTATACATTTAACTCAATTTTGATGTTATACGTTTTTTTGAAATATGTTTAAAAAGGTGTATTTCTATATGGAAACAATTATTTTATCTTAATTTTTCTAAACAAAATGTGATATAAAATCTGTTTTTACGGTTAGGCATGAAAAGGGGGCTTTTATTTTGAAGGAGATACAATTCATGAGGTCACATGACCAGGATATCCCTATTGCTGATGGACATCACTGTCTCACAACCAAAAGTTGTGTTTTATTCAGAATTTAGGAAAAAAATCACCAAAATAAAGTATCCTGAGTCGACATTTACAACATTTTCATACATATATAGATTTAAAATCTATTATTTAGGCTATTTTAAGTAATATTTCATGCAGTTAAGCTAAATATTGTTCAGTGACTAAATGTTTGCAACAGTAAACTAATTATGAAATGGGCTGCAATGTGCGAACTGACCACTAGATGCCACTAGAAACGACGCACTGTACCTTTAATTTGTAATTTCCAGATATAAAACAGTGCAACAGTGCAATTTTAGACCATAATCTTAACAATATGTGTTTTGTTTGGTAAATAAAAGGTAGAACAAAGGTAAATTCTATTGTCCAGGTCTATTTATTCTGGTAAATCACTGGATCGGCCATGTTGACAGCTGATATTTACTATTTATCTGTCTGTATTTATAGATCTAATAACCCAATGAGAACTGGAATAACCTCCATCCCTACGTGACCCTGCAGGACATACACAGGTACAGATCATAAATGGATGTACATTAATGGTCAAATGGTTCGAAAACGTAGGGAAAACCAATGGATTTTCAGATCCAAGGCCTTAAAACATCATATATATTCATTGATCTTTACCAAATGGAATGAGATGAAGTCCAACGAGGATGACAAATGGTAGCGAGCGGATAGCGTGAGCTGCTAAATGCATAACTGAAGGTGGTTATCACCGGCTGTCATTAGAGCACAGTGGACATTCTTTCCATTGATGCACCGGTGGACCATTGCACAAGTGAGTCTATAAAAAGATTCTATTCACGAGTACAACAGGCTGCACTGGAGTCCAGCAAAAAAACAGTGAAGGATGGGGTTAGCGTAGCGGTGAAGCTAACAGCTACCTGTGAACAGGGTTGCACCAAATGTTAAGATAAATGAAAATGCATTTTTATCAAGGTATTATGGTATTAAACTGATACAGAGATATTATATTGAATACAAGGTACATAGGACTTCTCCAGGTATTAGTCAGATCCCATGGAAAAAGAAATAAAACTGCCAACTATTTAGATTTGATTGATTCATTGATTCATTGATTTGAGAAGGAAAACGTCCAAATCTGATTCTTTTCTTTCATTAACAGTTAACAATTAATTAAATTGATTAGTAAATCAATTAGTCGCCAACTATTTACATAATCGATTAATGGATTTGAGTCATTTATTCAGTAGAAAACGTCTAAATTCTCTGGTTCCAGCTTCTGTTCTCTGATTATTTCCTGTTGGTCTTTTAGGTTGAATCTTCAGCGTAAGCTGCTTAAATCTTAATTCCATCCATTATATCTGTATATCGCTCTCACCTGAGCTGATTCATCATCATACACTCGTTCTACTCTGGTGAAATGAATAAATAGACGCCACCTGAGCCTCCTCGTGATAATTTTAATGGTCACCATCATAAACCCTGAAGGCCACCAGGACACTCATGACTTCCAACTGAGTTATTGGTTCCAATTAGCATTAGATCATCGCTAAATGCTAATTGAACTTTAGCGTCTTCTCCGGGACAGAAAGGTTGAAGGTTCTGCTTTTCAGTCACAAACACTTTCTCCGACGGCCGAAATATCTGATTGGCCACAGTTATTCGCAGCGTTTTGATATGATGGCGTCGCCGCTGATTGGCCGGAGAGGCCGGCCCTGATTGGCCGGAGGTGTCTACAGGGGTTTCTGTGGCGCCTTCGGCCTAAAGGTTGGACGAGAGCAGTGGAAAAATAACTGGTCTATTTATAAAAGGCCCATTTAACAGAACAGGGTCAAGTCTCAGGAAGTCAATCAGGGTGGACTCAGCATCACCAGCTCACAGGAGGCAGCAAATCTAAACGCTGCAGCAATAAAACACCTTCAGAGTTTATTTCACGTCATTATCCTCTTAAATATATTAGTTTTCACTTCATCCGTCTAAAGGCAAGTTAATTCAACAAGGTCATTCAAAGTGTTTGACATGAAACATTTAAAGCATCAAGATACCATTTAAAACAGACGATTGGAAAAAGACATTTTAAAAAATTAAGAATTAAAATTTAAAATTAAAACAAAAAATTAAGAATGAGTAAAAAATTTTTTAAAAATTACGAAGGAAAATATAAAATTAAAGAATAATAGAATAAATAATAATTAAATATTAAAAATAATAATATCTAGTTTTTCTTATTATTATTATTATTAACTAAATGGATTTAACCAATTAACTTAACTACTTTAAATTCTTTAAATATATATTAATATAGAGATTATTTATAATTATCTTATAACAGCTATAGATGGAAATACAGTTATTTATAATTAAAATAATACATTTAATGATGTTATATTCTGTTATTTCATAGAATTCTATTGACACCTCAGCTGCAGGAATATTATAAATAAAAACTCATTAAATGGTGAATAAATTACTTATAATATCAAAATAAAAGCACTAATTATGCAGATTGTGTTATATTATTATAGTTTATTATGTTACTTCTTATTATTTGTATTAATAAAACAAAAAAACTGACATTTTCAGTTGACGATTGACATTTTACACCATTTTATGAACCAATCAACTAATTGATTAATCAGTTCAATAATTAATAGAAGTTGTTAGTTGCAGTTTTTATCATTTCTGACTAATAATCCTCTTATATCACATCTGTATCATCAGTCCATTTTATTTCAGGTTGACAATTCAATGGAAAATAGAACATTAATAATATATAAGTCAATGATTTATGTGATTATTGATTATGAAGTAAAATAACTTTACTAGTACTAACACTTTTAATAATGAATGGTTGTATATCAGTGACCTACCACATGTATTTATAGTGTAAGGCTGCCATCTTGTGGCAAAATAACAGCAAATATGTCTAAATGTATCAGTGAATCAGTGAGAATCTGCCTCAATCTGAATATAATTATTTGATATAAAGTAAATAAACCATTACTAAGCCTGGAAAGATGATAAATGATGTAAAATAGGGTTAATATGTGTAAGATACTCCCTGATTTTCATGTTATTCCCATAATAATGACCTATAATTAACTTAACTTGTCTTTTTTCTGTTGATTATCACTTTGGACCTTTTATAAAACAAATAAGAAACTAGAAAACAGAAGCAACAAACGTCAGGTTTCACTAACTGAAAGTAAATAATGAGCCGTGCTCATTGAAAGTGGAAACGCTGCAGAGATGAGGATGAATTTTTCACCAATAAGGTGTGAAACCACACGTTGGTTCCGTTTATCACTTCATGTGGCAGCTCTGCAGCTTCTAAAGCTCCTGCAAAAAATGGAATCAGACAATTAAACACAACAGATTCAACGTTAAAGGTCCCACGATCGTTAAAATCCACAGTTTCACTGATTTTATTTCTGAATTCTAGATGAATTCTAGTGGTTTGATGCTGGTTTGATGCATAAAACATTTAGAAATTCACATCAGCCTGGATTCAATTTGATAGATTGTACTTCCTCGACTTGGTGATGTCACTCAGTAACTCCATGAGAATTAGCCAATCAGAAGAGAGGCTAATGAATATTAATGAGGCGCTTGGAAAAGTTGAATTTTCGTACTTTATATCGCGTTAGTGGCATCAAAAGGGACTTTTAAAGTTCTTTTTTTGTTCCAAAACTATTAAAAACACATCTAGAGCATAAAAACTACAACTCCCAGATGTTAAAACAGGAAGCTCCAATGTGACTAAAATGTGACTAAAGCCAAAATCCTGATATTAATTTTTATTTCGCTGCGTTTGGAACCCTGCAGTTTAAAATCTAAATCTAAATGTGAAGAAAAATGGGTCAGTTTTTGAATTATTTTACAGAAAATTAAGAAAAATGAGGATTTTCTGTGATTTGAGCTGTTTTTGAGTTGCATTGCATCATGGGAGTTGTAGGATCAGCTGTTTTTATCTTTTATTCTTATCTTTAGTCATAATTTGTGTCTCATGAGATGATTTTATAAACGTTGCAGAATAAATCATTGATTGTTTGAATAGAAAAATGCTCAACTTAGTGGTTTTAGTTGTTTTATACTAATAAGGAGTTCAAACAGGTGCCGTTAATACAGGTAACGAGTGGAAGCTACAGGTGAGAGATGCATGAAACCTTGTTTTTCAAGCGTCAAATATCTATTTTACAGAGGAATTCACTACTTAATTCATTAAAAATCACACCATGTGATTTCCTGGATCCTTTCACTCCATATTCTGTGTCTCAGAGTTTAAATTTACCACAAAAATTGACGTTTCGGACACAATTTGGACATTTTTACCTCAGGATGGACTCACTTTTGTTAGTTATTCAAGCTGTAAACTGACTATTTTACATTATACCAAAGTGTTATTAGGTAATTTACTAAATAAATTAACCATGAACATTAATTCCCCCTCATATAAAAGCTCATTAACATTCTACAGTCAAGAAAACAGCGATTAGTTTGATTTTAGTTGGCGGCCATATTGGATTTTTCCATTTTTTGAGGCGTTATGGGACATTTTTGAGTTCAGCTCCTTCAAAACCTCTAAAATAATGTTGAAAACCTAAAATGAACATGACTTCAGCACAATTTCCCAAATCCTGCCTCGTCTATGAGGAAGTTTATGAGAACTAGGCGATAATTCCTGTTTTCTTTTACTTTCTATTTGAGTCAATTAACGATTCTAAGAAAAGTGACTGAACCCGACTTGTGAAACAGCAGCAGCCTCAGGGATGAGCAGATATTATTCAGTGATTCAGTGATATTATTCATCGACATCAGCACCTGCCACATTTAGAAGAGGTAACGTGTTTGGTTTCTTCTTTAATTATATTTGGATTTGAGTTTTAACCCTGAAAGACATCAAAACCCCCATTAACCTTCTATTTCACAGTGTTTCCATATGGCAACACCTACTTTATCTCCATTTTTATAAAAAGCTGTGACATAAAATCTATGTTTTTATAGTTAGGCATGAAAAGGGGGCTTTTATTTTGAAGGACATGTAATTTATGAGGTCACATGACCAGGATATCCCTGGATATTTAACATGTGAGCATCACTGTCTCACAACAAAAGGTTGTTTTTTATTCCAAATTTTGGACAATTTTCACCAAATAAAAAAATTGTACTTCATTTTTGATGTTATATTTTTTTCTAATTTGCTAAAATAGATTTGTTTCCCTATGACAACGATATAGAAATATATAATAATAATAATAATAATAATAATAATAATAATAATTTATCATATATTTCTTTTTCTAATTTTTGAAGTGAAAACAGACAAATTTTTTGTCCTTCAAAGTAAAAGACAGTAAAACATGTATTTTTATATTACTGCTTTTTTACTAATATTGAGCTCTTATCTTAATTTTTTATAAAAAGCTGCAATATAAAATATATGTTTTTACAGTTAGGCGTGAAAAGGGGGCTTTTATTTTGAAGGACATATAATTTATGATGGACATTGAGCTTTATTGTCTCACAACTGAAGGTTGTCTTTTATTCAGAATTTTGGAAAGTTTTCCTCCAATAAAAAAACTATTTTCTCACTATATAACTATATATATAACTTAATATGTTAAAATATATTTGTTTCCATATATCAACAATATGCAAATATGATAAATTCCTAGTGTATAAACCTAATGGAGTTTCATTGACTTACATAGCATCAAACTACCCTGAGACTATTTTTACTACTTTTTCTTAAACATTTCTATGAGTCAGGCCATTTTAAGTAATAAAAAGCATGTTTTACCATGTCTAAGTACTATTTTTAATTCTTCTACACACACGTCTAATGTCAGCTTTTGCTTTAAGGCGTAAAAAGTGAACGTTTGTCCTGGTGTTTGTGTTTTTACTGTTTATATTGTTTTTATATTTTTAGCCACAGAAGCAGTAAATCTAGAATAAAAAGTCGACTTCCTCTCCCGCCGTTTGTGCTGAATTTGACATTTTACTTTGCTCGCTTCGTACTTTAAAGCAGAGAGGGCCTCTCGGATCACTTCCTTTAGAAAACCATAAAGACACAAAAGCATATACACACACACATGCAAAAAAGTGTACGCCAACACACACACACACACACAAAGGGGCCAAGCTAGCAGCTCTGACAGGAAATAACCTTGATAATGGAACGTTGCTGCTCTTTTTTCAGCTGAAACATGATGAGAATGGTGATGAAGATGGCTGCTGCTGCTGCTGCTGCTGCTGCTGGCGTCCTGCTGCTGCTCTGCTGCTCCGTCATCGCTCAAAAAGGTACCGATCGTTTACCGTTTTTTAAATAAATCACAACCAGCCAAGGGTAAATTATCTTCTTTTGTGACTTTATGGAATATATTTCCATCAAATTCAATGTTTTTTTCCACTTTAAGCTCCTTTAAAAATGTTTCTTCGCTACTATTTTAAATTTAATACAGTCTTGTGTATAAAAAACAAAAAAAGGTGTCCCACAGGGATCAATACTGGGACCTCTCTTATTTTTAATTTATATAAGGGCCAGTGAGGAAAATGTGATGCGGTTTAACCCTGAAAAGATTAAAACTCTTAAAAAGGTTTTTAAAAATCAACTCGTTTTATATTCTCTATTCAAAAACAAGATTTTTAACATTGATATTTATTGTCCATTGCTCCATTTGTTCCAGATATATAAATCTATTTATCACGCATGTAAAGTTGTTTATTTCTAATAATATTTCCCAACCCCGGCTTCCTGTTTAATTCATTAATAAAATGTGCAAGTTCACTTCCTTAAAAGTCACAAACACATTTAAAAATCTGAATAAAAACTTTTTGCTGGGACTAAACAAACTGAACAGTTGTGTTAATTTGCTATTGGATGAATTCCTCATGTCAAATTAAACGTCTATAACATGAAAGGATCAGACTGATCCTGTGTGTGTGTGTGTATGCGCTGGTTAAATATTCTATTTTTCTGTCTTAGAATATAAGATTAAATAAATCAGAAGCAGAGAAGTAAAGGAACGTTGATCTGAAATGTGGTTGCAGAGGTTTATCCGGAAATAGCCGTCGCATTTTAAAGACAAATACGACTCAAACAGCTAAATATGAAAGAATTAACCCAAGGTTTTATAAATCGAACATAAACGCAGCAAATAATAACATTAAAATACAAATACATACATTACATGTTACTATAAACAGGGAAATAGACTTTTCTGATGTATTTAATGACTAAATAACATGTTTTTGCTCATTTTCTGTCTTAATTTGTTGTAATTGCCACAGAAATAAAGAAACTAAACCACACTGACTCAAACTAAATGTTCCAGAGAAGCTTCTAAACCACTGATATGATTTTTTATCACAATGGAAACTATTATAACATGTTGAGCCTCATCAATAATGACTCATATCCGGTGGGTTGACTTCACAGAATCTGAAAGTCGAGTCTTCAAAGAAACAACATCGACTGATCTTGTTTCGAAATATGAAGGAAAATAAGTTTATTTTCATAAATAATGTGTAAACAGGATGAAAACACAATTAAAAATGATATAAAATAAACAAATAAAACATGTTGGTGAAGCTCAGTTCAACTCTTCACTGAAACAAAAGAAGTGAAAAGATCTTGTTTTTGGTCCAATTAGTCCAATATTGAGTAGAAGTATCTTGAATTATCATATTTCATTAAAAATAAAAGATACTGAATAAAACAGAAAATTATCACATTTCATTGGCAGATAATTTACTTTTTTATCTTAACTTTGTCTTTTTATCTAATTTTACTGACTTTTTATCATAAATTCTTTGAAAAAACCTTAAATAAGTAAAATTATCTGCCAATGGAACAAGATATGTCAAGATACCAAATACAACAGAAAATCATCATATTTCTTTGCAAGATAACTTCACTTTTTATCTTAATTTTGTCTTTTTATCTCATATTATTGACTTTCTATGTCAAATTCTTCTACATAAAAACCCCAAATAAGTCAAATTATCTGCCAATGAAACAAGATATGTCAAGATATTGAATAAAATAGAACATTATCATATTTCATTGGCAGATAATTTCACTTTTTTATCTTAATGTTGTCTTTTTATCTCATTTTACTGACTTTTTATCTGATATTCTTGAAAAAAAACTGAAATACATAAAATTATCTGCAAATGAAACAAGATATGTCAAGATACTGAATAAAACAGAAAATTGTCATATTTCTTTAGTGGATAATTTTGCTTTTTTATCTTAATTTTGTCTTTTTACTTCATATTACTGACTTTTTTATCTCAAATTCTTTGGAAAGAAAACTGAAATAAATAGAATTGTCTGCAAATGAAACAAGATATGTCAAGATACTGAATCAAAAAGAAGATTATTATAGTTCATTGTCAGATAATTTAGCTTTTATCTTAATTTTTGTCTTTTTACCTCATATTACTGACTTTTTATGTCAAATGGAAAACCTGAAATAAGTCAAATTATCAGCCAATGAAGCAAGATATGTCAAGATACTAAAGAAAACGTAATATTCCACTGGCAGATAAAATTACTAGACAACATTAAGATAAAAAAGCTAAATTATCTGCCAATGGAATGTGATAATTCAAGATAATTCGTGCCTGATTTATTCAGTATCTTGACATATCTTGTTTCACTGCAGAAAATTTGACTTATTTCAGGTTTTTCAAAGAATTGGAGATTTAAAGTCAGTAAAATGAGATAAAAATGAGATTGTTCATCACATTCGGAACATGATTCACGGCTGAATTTACTGATTTCCTTTGTTTTTCTTCCACTTTTCTGTCTTTTCAGAACGTTGTGACATCAAGGCCGTCGAAGGCCAAGAGCTGATCATCCCCTTAGGCTTCACACTGAAGACCTCCGATCGCTTGACATGGAAGAAAGGGGAAATAGTGTTGGTTTATAAAAGGGGAGACGGATTTATTACAGGGACCAAGGATGATATTAATCCAGATGGATCCTTGAAGCTGAGAAAAGTGGAGAAAAGCGACAAGGGGGAATATTCCTTCCACGTTCATAACAACATTGGTCTCAAACAATCAAAAGATAATTCCAGGATTCTATGTGTATATGGTAGGTAACAACATCTATTTATTATATACTGGCCTGAAATGGAAGGTAAAGTAATGAACTCTCTGTTACTTCTCTATTTATTTAGGCACAGATCTGTTTTAGGCTTTAAATGTATAAAAGAACCATCGATCAAGGTCTTTGGACTTTGTTTGCTGCCTCTGATTCAATAGAATCTGGACTAAGATGCGTCAAGATACTGAATAAGACAGAAAATTATCATATTCCATGAGTAGATGACTTTAGTTTTTATCTTAGTGTCTTTTTATCTCAAATTCTTTGAAAAAAAACAGAAATAAGTCAAATTATCTGCAACAAAGATGAAGATGTGAAACAGGATATGTCAAGATACTGAATCAAAAAGAACATTTTCATCTTTCATTGGCAGATAATTTTACTTTTTTATCTTAATTTTGTCTTTTTTTATCTAATTTTACTGACTTTTAATCTCCAATTCTTTGAAAAAACTGAAATAAGTCAAATTTTCTGCAGTGAAACAAGATACGTCAAGATACTGAATAAATCAGGCACGAATTATCTTGAATTATCACATTCCATTGGCAGATAATTTAGATTTTTTATCTTAATGTTGTCTAGTAATTTTATCTGCCAGTGGAATATTACGTTTTCTTTAGTATCTTGACATATCTTGTTTCATTGGCTGATAATTTGACTTATTTCAGGATTTCCATTTGACATAAAAAGTCAGTAAAATGAGGTAAAAAGACAAAAATTAAGATAAAAAGCTAAATTGTCACAATGAAATGTGATCATTTTCTATTTTATTCAGTATCTTGACATATCTTGCTTCATTAGCAGATAATTTTACTTATTTCAAGTTTTTTTTCAAGAATATCAGATAAAAAGACAAAATTAAGATAAAAAAAGTAAAATTATCTGCCAATGAAACAAGATATGTATTCCATTGGCAGATCATTTAGCTTTTTTTTATCTTAATTTTGACTTTTTAATCTCAAATTCTTTAATAAGACAAATTATTTGCCAATGAAACAAGATAAGTCAATAATTATCTTAAATTATCACATTCCATTGGCAGATCAATGTAATTACTTCAGGTTTTTCAAAGAATTAGAGATAAAAGTCGATTCAGTCAGTCCAAAATCCGATTTTAATGGATTTTTCTCTGTTCTAATCAAAAGCAAATAAGAGATGATGAATAAATGTCTCAAAACTTGTGAATCTCCAGTGTTTGGGTGTCGCCGTTAACTTAAGTTAGTTCCACTTTTTAACGCTCGAGTGTTAAAAACATGATCACTGCCTCTCGGCACAAAATGCTGACATCATTTCTTATAGTGTAGATGTCACTAAATGACAATAAACACTGGTTTTATGTCAAAATAAAGATGTTGAAATCATCAAAGTCCAACTCTGGCTGCATCTAAATACCAGATAGCTGCCAGAGATGGATCCATTCAATCTGTATATGATTATTATGATATTATTTTGCCATTTTTCAAAATAAAATCAAGGGGTATAGTGACAAAACCAAGAGATGAGAAACTAATTGGTTGATAGATGATGTTTTTTAATGGTTTTTACAGCTGATTGATACTATAACACTATATACCCTCATCTGTTTTATATGTCCACATTAATTATAATTAATATAAAAGCTGCTGTCGTCATAATTAATTTGTGTTTTAATGACTCATCAGAAAACGTCCCGAAGCCGAATGTGGAGTTCCAATGCAACGATGCCAAAGTCAAATTCCTATGCAAGGTTAAGAAGGTAAGAAAAACTGAAAAGGAGGCTTTTATTTTGAAGGACATTCAATTCATGAGGTCACATGACCAGGATATCCCTATTGCTTGTGGACATTTGACATTTGTCTCATAACAGAAGTTTTTTATTCTGAATTTTCACCATTTTTTTTCCAATATTTCACGCAATAAAGGGTTAATTTATTCATTAAATAGTTCTGTTGATTCGTTTTAGCCAATTTAGGCCCAATTATCAGAAATAATGAGGCCAAATGAGCTGAGTTGGAGCTGGTTATAGCATCATTTGGAGATTATATTGACTTTTATCAACTTGTTTGCTCATTTAACTCAAAATGAATAAACTCCAGGTGCGATTTCCAGTTATTTCTGTTCTGATGAAGCTGAATTTTTTGGCCTACAGCAGTTTTTATGTGTTTTGAAGGGAGCTGAATTCAAATCTCCTCAAAAATGGAGAAATCCAATATGGCCGCCACCAAAAATCTAACCAATCAGCATCTTCTTGACTGTAAAAGGTAAAAACTTGAATATGATGAGCTTTTATGGGGGAATCAGTGATGGAACTAAAGGAAATGCTTCAGATGAACGCCTACTTTACCGAGTTATTTAGTATTTTATTGAATATTCAATGGCTGATTTCTCCATTTTGAGGCATTATGGGACATTTTTGAGCCTTCAGCAACCTTCAAAACCCTTAAGTAATGTTGTAAACCAAAGATTTATCATTGACATGAATCCAGCTGCATGTTATTCTGCCGATAACCTTCTAATCCGCCCATTCCTGGTGGTTTTTAAACAGATCCCGGATCTCAAAATCACCTGGTTGAAGAACAAGAAGACGATTGCGAATAAGGAAACTGAGAATCTGCTGCTCAACGTCAAAGATACGACAGAAGACTCGTTCCAATGCAGCGCCTCCAACTCCGCCATGTCTCAGAGCAGCGAACCCGTCAAACACAGCTGTGAAAATTCGAGTGAGTGTCGCCTGGAATTTACCATTCGACGATTGTGATTCTGTGGATATGCAGACGATGTGACGGTAAATTCTCTTCATTCAGCAGTTTTCCCTGAAGAATTATTCGGCTTTGATTTCTGGATCATGGTGAGCATCCTGGCTGGAGGAGGAGGTAAAAGCTTCATGATAATTACATCTCCCCTCATATTTGTAGTGATTAAATATTCAGTTTGTGTTAAATAAACCCGTCGTTTTATTCCCAGGACTCGTCCTGCTGCTGATTATCTTCGTCATCGTCTGCTGCGTCAAGGCCAGACGGAAAAAAAGCATGAAAATCAAAGGTGAGTTTGGATTCAGGTCAGATTCATTTAGAATATTCATCAGTGAGATCAATAAAAAGATAATTAGTCAATTAATACAACAAAAAGGGACAAAAACTCAGTAGAATTTAGTGTAAAAGGCAACAACAAGATGATTTATATGTAAATGCATTGATAAATATAGATACATACACGTTAATGCTGCAACTTCTATTGATTATTCAACCGATTAATCGATTAGTTGATTGGTTCATAAAATGTTTCCCAAAACTGAAGCCAGAAAATAATCAGAGGTTTTTGTAGATTAAGTGTTTAGGGTTAGGGCAGCAACTGACGACCATTTTGATAATCAATTAAGCTATTGATCAATGAAACGATTAATCGATTAGTTGTTTGGTTCGTTAAATGGTGTAAAATGTGGATCAAAGCTGAAGATTCAACCTAAATAAAGAAAATACCAGGAAATAATCAGAGAAGAGAAGCTGGAACCAGAGAATTTGGACATTTTCTACTGAATAAATGATTCAAATTGATTAATCGATTATCAAATACTTGATGATTATTCGGTTATTAATATAATTATTGAGCATTTTTACATACGTTCATCTCAACTTTTGAAACTTTAACACAGACGTCCAAGATTTTGTCTTTAAAATTGACTCGAGTCGATTAATCGATTATTAAAACAGTTGGGCAGCAACTAATGATTAATCTGATCATTTTAATGATTAATCGATTCGTTCTTCGCTTCATAAAATGCTGTAAAATCAAAATCAATTATTAAAATAGTTGCTGATTAATGTAAAAGTTGGCAACTAATCAATTAATCGAGTAATAATAATCAGATTTGAGAAACTGGAACCAGTGAATTTTGTCATTTTCTTAAAAATGGCTCATATTGATTAATCAATTATCAAAACAGATTAACTGATTAATAATTGACAATTGATTGATCGACTAATTACATTAACATTACAGTTTTATAGGAGGACTAAATAATAAATAATCAGAGAAGAGAAGCTGGAACCAGAGAATTTGGATGTTTTTCTTCTTAAAAATGACTCAAAAACAAATCAAAAGATTTGTAGATTAATGTAATAGTCAGTGATTAATCGATTAATCGATACAGCACTAATACACACCCATTATATCAGTCTTTTGGTGCTTTTTAATGCAACTACATGTGGGTAAACTCAGATAATCTGATATTTGTGGAGATACAGTTAAATGCTGAAGAAAAAATGATTCAAATCAATTATCAAACGAGTCAGCGATTAATCGATTAATCAACTAATCGTTACAACTTCATAGGACGACTAAATAAACCAGGAAATAATCAGAGAAGAGAAGCTGGAACTAGAGAATTTAGACGTTTTTCTTCTTAAAAATGACTCAAAAACATTATCAAAAGGTTTGTAGATTAATGTAATAGTCAGTGATTAATCGATTAATCGTCACAGCACCAATACACACCCATTATTTCAGTCTTTCTGTGCTTTTTAATGCAACTTCAACTCAGCTAATCTGATAAACCGATGATATTTGTGGAGATCCAGTCAAATGCTGAAGAAAAAATGACTCAAATCAATTATCAACAGAGTCAGCGATTAATGTAATAGTGAGTGATTAATCGATTAATCATTGCAGCTCTAATACACAGCCATTATTTCAGTCTTTTGGTGCTGTTTAATGCAACTTCATGCTGGTAAACTCAGATAATCTGATGATCCAGATGCTGAAGTATTCGTGGGTTTTCTTCCGACGTTTGCTGTTTGGTCGTTTGATTAATCGTTTGATTAATCGTTTGATTAATCATGAATTGCTGCAGGTTCATGAGTAGAACAGACGTCTCAGAGGTCGTGTCTGAGGTCGTGTGAGGTCACAGTTCATATCTGACTCCATATCAAAGACGTCAGCTTTGTGGTTGATAAGAGCATCAGCGTGACCTCAGTGACCTCAGTGACCTCAGTGACCTCAGTGACCTCATCAGCAGGAGCTCAAACCCACGGTGAAATCACGCCGTTTTATTCTTCCTCCACAGAGGAGGAGGAGCTTCGATTGGGTTGGACCAATCCTGAGCAGCATCATCGCCATCACCACCATGATCAGGAGGAACATAACAACTCTACTCGTTATCTTCATCCCACTCATCATCATCATCATCATCAGCAGCAGCCGGCCGGACACACCGGGCCTCGCCAGCCTCGGACCAAGCAGCAGCGGGAACCGCGGCCGAGGGCGCCGCCTACGCCCGGCGGCGGCGGCCAACCGCTGCCGAGTCCTCGGAGAACCGCGGCCCAGGTCCCTAAAAGCACCAACGATGAAGAGCAGCCTCCTCCTCTTCCTCAGCCCAGGAAGAAAGGGCCCAGAACACAGAGAGTGTGACGCAACAAGCGTCTCATTCGTTATTTACTGGTTTCTGCTCATTATTCTCTATGAATTCAGACGAGAAAAAGCTAAATCCTCCCTTTTTATATCATAATAAGGGTTTGAATCATTGAGTTTTAAGTCAAACTAAAGTCCTTCCTCTGTAGTTTAATAGCTTTAAATTTAATTATAAAAAATCAAATGTTTGTTAAAGCTGGCGTCAAACTATTATATCTCTAAATTCATCCAGAAACAGCTAAAACCTTCCTCTATAATTTAATATGAGAGAGTTTTAAATTAAACTCTTTATTCTTATCAAAGCTGGTGTCAAACTGTCTCCTTAATTAATAATAATTAATAATTCCTGTCTCCTCATTGGTTCTTTTTATTTCCTCTAAAAACGACATAAATAACATTAATAATAACATCAACATATATTAAGTCGCATCAGTAGGATTTTTTTTAATTTTCTACTTTTTATGAAGAAAAACAGTGAATTTAAATATTTCCAGTTCTTTCTTTTTAATCCTCTTTAATATATATATGTATATATAACATTCAACCGTTCACAGGACAAACTATGCAGCATTCATGCTTTAATTTTGAAACTATTTAGTGTCTTTTATTGTGAAGGAACACAGCCTTTAGTATTATCCGTAAATCCACCAGCGTTTTGAAATAAATGCTGTAAATTATGGTAAAAAAATAAATGTGTCTGAGAAACTTGAGTCATTTTCAGCTTCAACTGTGTTGAAACTTCTTGTTTCCTGTTTCTGTGAAAATGGGTCGGTGGTTATGAGTGTGTTGGTTGTACATGCTTCACTTCTGCTGAGTGTGTGTGTGTGAGTGTGTGTGTGTGTGTGTGTGTGTGTGTGTTTTCCTGCCGCTGCAACTGCAACAAAGTGCAGCTTTTATTTTTGCTGTAATCAGGAATGTTCCTGTATTTAAACGTCATTCATTCTTCTGATTATTTCATCTTTGTCTTTTATTTCTATTCACACACAGCAGCTGCTTGTGCTGCTTTTATTTTTTTAAATGTCATTTTATTCTGAAAAGTCTTGAATGTTGAGCTTCGAATGAAGAATAAACATCAGAAAACAAAGATGAAAACATCGTTTTATTCTATTTTTTATGTATTAATCATATGTGACATTATTAAAGAGGTTAATTTAAGATGCTGTTATTAAAACAGTGTAAATTATATCATATTAAAGGGTCATATCACAGTTTTCCTATGAAGAAATATAGTAGATTATTTATAAAAATGATCATTTTGTGAGATATTTGTAAGATTTTACATCTTAATTGTTTGTTGTTGCATTTAACGTGTTTTATTTTTGTATTTCAGCTCCAACAATGTGTTTTATATTCATCAGAGATGGAAACCCAGAGGATCCAGTAGGTGGCGCCTTCGCTTCACGTTAAAATCTGAGCTCAGTGAAGGTGGAATGATTTTATTACATAAAAAGCTGCTAATGTTTTTACAGTTAGGGGACTTTTATTTTGAAGGACATACAATTCATGAGGTCACATGACCAGGATATCCCTATTGCTGATGGACGTTTAATATGAGCATCACTGTTTTTATTTATTTATTTTTTTTAAATATATTTTTATTATTTTTAAAAATTATTATTATATTTATTATTATTTTTCCAAATTATTATATATTATTAATTTATTATTTTTTAATTCTTATTATTATATTTATTATTATTTATTTATTTTTTAAATTATTATTATATTTATTATTATTTATTTATTTATTGAAAAATTATTATTATTATATTTTTTATTATTTAAAAAATACTATTATTATAATATTTATTATTATTTAATTATTATTATTATATTTATTTTTCATTTTTTTAATTATTATTATATTTATTATTATTTATTTTTGATTATTAATTTTAAATTAAATAATAACAATTACATAATACATTTGTATTTATTAATTATTATTAAATTATAATTATTTAATTCTTATATATATATGATTTGAAGTACTAAAAACATTCTAAATCATATCTAAATACTAATGTTTCATATATTAGATGGTTAATCTGAACAGAAACTCTTCAAATCCAGCATCTTATTAATTAATTCAATTAAATTAATGAATTAAATGATTATTATAGTTGTTTCCAGTGTGATTATGCTCCAGTTTGTAATTTACACACTTTCTGTTTATCTCAGTGTTTTAAATAGAATTTAAATCCATTTTTCTGTGTTTCCATCATCTTCCTGCAGATGGCGCCGTAGCTCCATGTTTTCAGGCTGATGTTTAGTTGTGATGTCACAGTTTCTACTATACACAGCTTTAAAGTAACTGCATTAATATTAATATTCTAAAAAAAACAGATTTTAAACTTAAAATTGATGAAAATCAATAAAAATAAAAGGTGTTAAAGTCTAAATGAAGCTGGAGGAGAGAGAAGAGGAAAATGTGTGTGTGAACAGATGTTGTGTGAAGAACAGACGCCGTGATACACACACACACACACACACACACACACACACACACACACACGTTTCCGATGACATCATTCAACGCCTCCAACATCAGGTGTGAAGTTATAAACTAAATTCTTCGCCTCTGTTAAACCTGCTGGGAACAGCTGAGCTGTGACCTTTGACCTGAGCAGAAGATTCTACTAATTAAAGCTGTGACTTCTTTAAATAATAATATAATATAATATAATAATATAATATAATATAATATAATATAATATAATATAATATAATATAATATAATATAATATAATATAATAATAATATAATATAATAATAATATAATATAATATAATATAATATAATAATATAATATAATATAATATAATATAATATAATATAATATAATATAATATAATAAAATAATATAATATAATATAATAATAATATAATATAATAATAATATAATATAATATAATATAATATAATATAATATAATAATATAATAATAATATAATATAATATAATATAATATAATATAATATAATATAACATAATATAATATAATATAATATAATATAATATAATAATAATATAATATAATATAATAATATAATATACTTTACTTACTTTACTTTCAGGTTGATGTAGAAATTCACTTGTTAAAGATTATTTCGTGGATGTTTTTCAGGATTTTAGCTGAAAAAAGAGAGATTACACACAGATGATATAAAAAATACGATATAAAACAGTATAAAATATAATATAATATAAGATATGAGTAGATTATTGGACAAATAGTGCAACATTTTCACAGAAAAACCCACGTTTGCTTTGACGTTTATGTGAAATCAGCTTTATTTTTACAAGTTATTCAGGATTTTAGTTTGTTTCTGTCCAGAAAAGTATATATAATAATATATATAATATAAAAGATGAGCATTTTGAGGTATTTTAACAGAAAAACACCATTTTTATATGGAATCATGGACTTTTCAACAACAAATTCACCTGTGAACGATTTTTTTTTCACAGTTTTTTTATTTTTTTTTATTCCTGGAAATGCATCAATATATATATATATATATATATATATATATATATATATATATATATATATATATATATATTTTCCACAGTGGAGAAATTACATTAGCGACAGCATAATAATAAATATAATAATAATAATAATAATAATTATTATATATATATAATGATATTAATCTAATTAATCTAATATAATAATATATGTATTATTACTTATTTTAATTTTATTTTTTTACTTTTAATCTCATATTTCTGATTTATTATCTCACATATTTAATTATGTGAAAAATTATTTAAAAATATTAAATTATTTACCTGAATTTTCTTTTTTTGTCTAATTCTTAGTTTTTTCTTAATTTTGATCAATTTCAACTCGTTAAAATAAAACAAACGAGATGATTCTTAATATAATATGAACATTTTATCCGTTTTATGAACCAAACAACTAATCGATCAATCATATCAATAACCAATTAACTGCCAGGATAATCATTAATTGCAGCTTTATTGATCAGTATCAGGTGTAATTAAATATATCACATTATTGATCTACTTTTACTGGAGTAACTTTAATAAATTCAGGACTTTTATTTATTATTTATCTATTTCTAGTAATTGATCCAGATATTTATTGATTAATTAACCGTTAAATCTGATATAAAACAGCGATTAGATGTTTTACAGTGAGATGAGCGTCCACCTGGGACCTCCTCCTCCTCCTCCTCCTCCTCCTCCTCCTCCTCCTCCTCCTCCTCCTCCTCCTCCTCCTCCTCCTCCTCCTCCACCTAACTTCCGGCCGCTCTCTCCCTCTCCTCTATCCCGCACGTCCGTCTGGAGACGTCAAAACCCGCCTCGTGCTCCGGCGTGCGTGCACCATGTGAAACAGCGCAGCCGGCGGGACTCACACATCAGCTGTTTTTATTCTAGTATTATTTTATAGGGATATAGGAATATAGGAGTGTGTGTGCGTCTGTTTTGCGTGGCGGCTCCGCCCGGTGGTGCGGTGCGGTGCAGTTTAACACACACTTCCCCCCCGAGTTGTTTATTGGATTTTGGACCCAGCAGCAGCAGCAGCGGCGGCGGCGGCGGCGGCGGGAGAGAATCACGCGTTTTTCCCGCACACACTCAGGATAAAACAAGGAAATAAAAGAAGGAATAAGAAGAAATAAGAGAAGATGAAGCGTTTCCTCGCGCTGCTTTTCTCTCTTTCATCGCTGGGTAAGAATCCTCTAATTAACTCCGCTGGTCTCGCGACACCCGAACCCCCGTTTACCAATCCGTCAATTTACCGATTAATCGCTTATCGGCGGCGCACGCGCCCCCTGAAACATCGATATGAGGCGTTTTCTGATTGGTCAGAGTCCACTGATCAGTTCGGCTCCGGTTTTATCCGCCGGGTTTTACTCTATTTCAATGCATTTTTAACTTTCCTCCCACTTGTTTCGCACGGCCGGTGTTGCGGTGTGAAGGGTGACCGTGCTATCTGCTGACTTTCTGACGAATTATCAATTTTAATCACGTGCTAAACATTTAATTAAATTATTAATTGACCACACAGTTTAATTCCTGTAATATATAATGAGGTAATTAAAGGTAATTGCTCCGGGGTGCAACAAGCGACTAGACTCATAAAGTTGAGATTTAAGTGATTTAACGCTGTTTTTTAATTATTATATTATATTATCACGATGCCGAATTAAAGAGTGGGTTTAAATAGTGGAAATAAATCCATAAAACCTGTTCCCAGGTGTTTCCTCGTGCAAAAACACGCAATGAAACCTTAAATAAGCGGATTTGTGAACGGAGTCTGGTGATAATGACCCTCCTCCTGCACCAGGGCGGTTCTGGACTTGCGAAATTCTGAGCTCACTAATAATCACTGGACCAATAGAGAAGTTGATTCTATTACTAGAGATATTTCTATATCTCTATATAATATATATAACTAATATTAACAAAAAACCCTAATTTAATTCACTGATTCCCAATATTTTATGTGAAGGACATGAGGAAATTAACACGTTGACTATAAATGTTTATTTTTGTGTTATTTATGTTAGAAAACGACTTAATTAACCTTTATTCTCATTGTAATAAGGTGTTTGTGGTATAATGGAGCAGTAGATGTGTATTAGTTGGTGTCACATTTTAATAAGCAATTAATCAACCGATCCATAAGAAGAAGAGGGAAGAATAGGTTTTAATTTGAATTAGACTTAAAATAAGTCAAAATTAACTGGTGACATTGGCTAAAACCAATTATTGTTTATATATTTGTTGCTTATGACAGAGTTAAAATGGGGAAAATGGTGTAAAATGGTTATATTTCCCTGTTTAATTGTGCCATAAGTATAAAAATAATACAATAATTGGTTTTATTCAATGTTATCAGTTAATTTTGACCTGTTTTATGTCTAATTTAAAGGGAAAATCCACGTTTTCCCATCAAACTAAGACAGAAACTGGGATTATTGTATAAACTGGACTATAAGATTCAACATAAAATGTCTTTTTTTGTCCAAAGATCATCAGTTTATTATTATAGAGACTAAAGAAACCAGGAAATAATCAGAGAAGAGAAGCTGGAACCAGAGAATTTACACATTTTCTTGTTAAAAAACGACTCATATCTGATAAATATTAGTCAATTAATTAAATAGTGACCAATTATTTTGTTAATTGATTGGTTGATTTGTGTCATTTTTAAGAAAATGTCCAAATTCTCTGATTATTTCCTGGTTTCTTTAGACAAAAGACATTTATATAATCTCTCTCTCTCTATATATATATCTATATAATCTGTTTTTCTGTCTTAGTTTAATGGAAAAACATGGGTTTTCCCTTTTAATTAGACGTAAAACAGGTCAAAATTAACTGATAACATTGGCTAAAACCAATTATTGTATTATTTTTTATACTTATAGAACAATTAAACAGGGAAATATAACCATATATGTGATGATTAGTTGGTTTTTCATCACATCACATCTCTAATAATAGAATCAAGAAAAGACATTTTGGTTATTTTACACCATTTTCCCTATTTGAACTGTGCTATAAGCAGAAAATATATACATTAATTGGTTTTAGCCAATGTTAGAAGTTAATTTTGACTTATTTTAAGTCTAATTAAAACCAAAAACCTATTTTTTCCCATTAAACTAAGACAGAAAACCTTGGATTATTGTACAGATGGAGTTTCTTCCCATTAGCCCCATTGACCTGTGATTCGCTAACACCACTGGACGTCCATTAGCACCAATTAGCCAACCAGCTTTGACAGGGTTTCCCATTAGCCTGCTGAGAGCTAGCTGCAGAATTAGCTTGGTTGTTCTCTGTGTAGTCATAGCCGAGTCAGAGCAGGCTAATTATCAACCAGAGGCTGAGTCATTAGTCTGGTGTCTACCTCGGGGCCAAATAAGGCCAAACGGGCCTCACCGGTACCGGATTCACCATATGTTGATGTGAATAACAGGAGTTAGAGGGGGGGGGTGGCTTAAATTAGTCCGGTGTAAGATGATCTAATGTCAGGTTGGGTTTCTGAAGGTGTTTCCTGATGCTGCAGAAGAGAAAATGGCTAAAAACTTCCAGTAAAATGCTGTTAAATATGGAAATAACCAACGAATGAACCGGAATGGAGTCAAGACATGAGGAAATTAAAGCATTTCTACTATAAATATTCCATTTAATTAATCTCTATTCTCATTGAAATAAGCTGCAACAATCAGTTTATTAATGGTTTATTTTGTTAATCGTCCAAATTCTCTGGTTCCAGCTTCTAAAATCTGATGATTATTGGTCAATAATCAATTAGTTGCCAACTATTAGAAGAATCATCAACTATTTTCATCGGCAATGAATCGATTTGAGTCATTTTAAAGAATAAAATGGTCAAATTCTTTGGTTCCAGCTTCTTAAATCTGATTCTTTTCTATTTTTTCTGGGTCCACAACCCATAAATCTATTATACAAGACTAAAAAAACAGAAAATATTGAGATCTGACGAGCTGGAACCAGCAAATTTGGACATTTTCTTCTTAAAAATGACTCAAATTGATTATTAAACTACTTGATGATTAATGTAATAGCTGGATAATTAGTGATAATTAGTCGATTGAGTCGTTTTTAACAAGAAATCGTGTAAATTCTCTGGTTCCAGCTTCTCTTCTCTGGTTATTTCCTGGTTTCTTTAGTCTCTATAATAATGACTATGATGTTTTCTAATGTACAATTAATGTGTTTAGAAGAGATTTGTTGGGTTTAAATACAAACCAATGAAGAAAAGATAAGAAATATAATTTTATTTGGTGATAATCTTCCAAAATTCTGAATAAAAGACGACCTGTAGTTGTCCACAAGCAATAGGGATATCCTTGGTCATAAATTGCATGCCCTTCAAAATAAAAGCCCCCTTTCAGCTTTTTAAAAAAATAATTGTTGCTATATGACAACCTTATGTAATATGAATATGATATTACACCATTAAATTCACATTTTAAGGTTTTATTGCTCGTATAAACATATTTAATTACCATAGATGGTGAGATCAAAGGTTTTATTTGTGGAATTTCCAAAAACATTTAAATAAAAGACAATTTTCAATTGTGAGACAATGAGGTCCATCAGCAATAGGGATATCCTGGTCATGTGACCTCATTAATAGTATGTCCCTCCAAAATAAAAGCCCCCTTTTCACACCCAAGTTTAAAAACATAGATTTTATAGACACAGCTAATAGAGGGTTAATTACACCATTGAATTCACATTCAATTAAATTCAATTAAAGTTTTATTGCCCTTGACACCTGTCAATCAATCAATCAATCAACCCTGTTGTTAACATTTAATTAGTTTTAATCTGGAATGACTGTGTTTTCACAGTTGAAGCTTCACTTTTTTCCTGTTTTATAAATTGAAGGTTAATTAATAGTTTGACATTTTACACCATTTTATGAACCAATCAACTAATCAATCATTTTAATAGCTGATATATTAAAATAGTTGCAGCAGGTGTGATCTCTACCTGCAGTGGTTGTATAATAAGCCTCTGTTACTAGGAAGAATTTGGAAATCTGCTTATTTTTCCTCCGTTCTCTTCAAATGAATTGATTTGTTATCAAATATTTATTAATTATACATCAGCGATGCTATTTTAAAGCGTAAAAAGTGAATAAAGACACAATAGTCATCAACCAACCATTGCAGATGCACTTTGTTGGAAGTAAAAATCTGGTTTATTGTCCGTTATGACTCTTTTTGACAGTAATTCAACCTCAACTCTGGGTAATTATCAGTAAAAATCCAACGTTTTACTCTGATTTTACTTTCACGCCACTAGTTTGATTACTTGATTGGTCGTGGTCCATGTTCACGCCTGAAAACAAACCAGAATTGGTCCAATTGATGTTTCATCCATGTTTCTAATCGATTTGAGTCATTTTTAAGGAGAAAATGTCCAAATTCTTTGGTTCCAGCTTCTCAAACCTCAATATTTTCTGGTTTCCATTTAGTTTTTATAGTTTTCTATTATATAAAACTAAAGAAACCAGAAATAATCGGGTAAAAAGAAGCTGGAACCAGAGAATTTGGACATATTCTCCTTAAAAATGACTAAAAATTACAAAATAATTGTCGATTATTGTAACAGTTGGCAACTAATCAATTAATTGACTAATAATAATCAGATTTGAGAAGCTGGAACCAGAGAATTTGGACATTTTCTTCTTGAAATAGATTCAAATCCATTATCAAAATAGTTGATGATTAATGTTATAGTTGGATAATTAGCGATAATTAGTCGATTGAGTCACTTCTCTGATTATTTCCTGGTTTCTTTAATCTTCTATAACAGTAAACTGATGATCTTTGGGTTGTGGGACAAAAAAAATCCAACAAAATAATCAGATTTGAGAAGCTGGAACCAGAGAATTTGGACATTTGGACATCTGTGGAGCTGATGAAGCCATAAATCACATGGTTTCAGGCAAAGAAGACGATTAAATGAGGTTCTAAGACTAAAGTTTGTGTTCCGACCAGAGGGATCACTGAGACCAGAGGTCTGGGTCCACACGATGAGAATGAACCCATTGGTTTGAATGGAACTGATTCACATAAATGAACTGGTTAAACGTGCGTGTGTTTCCAGTTAGAATAGAACGTCCATCTTCAGTCACATTGATGCAAAGCTTTGCAAAACCCTCCTCTTGTAGAGAAACATAAATATCTTGGGTTTAAAACTCTGCTTGTATCGTCCATGGGTTGTTGGATTCCTGGCGTCGGGCCTGGATTCAGTGCGTGTGAAGCCCTGCAGAGAGAGTTAGTTCTGTCAGGTTTGATGTTAGAGTTTCCATGAATTCCCATCATCACTGAACCAATGAATGTGTGTTTTTAAGAAGCTTCAATGTGTGACGTCGGGTATAAAACGTAGAGAAGCTGCTTCAAAACATCTGCAGCTTTTTCTGCAAGTCGACAAGTAACGAAAGGACCGAACTCATCATTTTTTATTATACGTGTCAAATTATCTCTGCAATAAGACGTCTGCTCTGCAATAACACAAAATGATGATAATATAGGCGTGTGTGTGTGTGTGTGTGTGTGTGTGTGTGTTATAACGCCATTCATCACTAAAATGAGCAGCTCAAAGTTGCTTGGCCAGGTGCTGAGATTTATGGTTTTCAGACTCGACTCGTAGCCAGCGGAGGCTGAAGATGCCCAGAGAAAACGCTCGAATCCACTTTTATAGACGAATAAAATCATAAAAAAGTGACGTTTTTGACGTCAACGCGTCTGGAACGCCGCCCGAAGGCTCAGAGGGGATGTGGTTCCACAGGATCTCGGCCAGTTTCTAATTTCTTCCTCATGTGTCGTGACAGTGTTGGGAGATGCTGTCCAGACGTTGAAATAGGCAGGTTTGATTGACAGGTGTCTCAGCCAATCACAGGCTCCTCTGAAAATTTAGAATTGTCCGGATTCAGATCTTAACGAGCAATAAAACCTGATTAATTTTAATGGGAATTCAATGGTGTAATTAGCTGCGTCTATAAAATCGATGTTTTTAAACTTGGGTGCGAAAAGGGGGCTTTTATTTTGGAGGGAGGTCACATGACCAGGATATCCCTATTGCTGATGGACCTCATTGTCTCACAATTGA
Organism: Lepturacanthus savala; assembly: GCA_030544235.1. Lineage (NCBI taxonomy): Eukaryota > Metazoa > Chordata > Actinopteri > Scombriformes > Trichiuridae > Lepturacanthus > Lepturacanthus savala. The sequence goes on from CM060475.1 coordinate 9,419,173, forward strand.
AAATTGTCATTATTGTAATTTAGCTTATTTCAGGATTTGAGTTTGGTCAATTTGGTCTTTTGTTCAAATGAGATTAAATTGTTTGACTTTTTATCTTATAAATTGGAAAAACTTAAATTAAGGAAAATTATCTTCCAATAATTCCACTCAATATTGGACTAAATCCAATCTTTTCCTCTGATAATGTCATTTTTTTCAGTGCAATGGACGATATTTATTATTTTCAGCAGCAGGTGAAGTTATCTCCTGTTTCACAAACCATTTATTAATCAAAACTGTAAATATTTTATCTCTTAAACCTTAAAAGATTCATTGACTTCACAATTGGTGCATTTACTGGGCCCGTTCTGGCCCTCAGGCCACATGTTTGACACCCATCAGCCTTAGTTCAGAATCCAAATTACCATCAGAAATGATCATTTCTAACAGTCTTAGATCACCAGTCACTCATATAAAGTTACAGCTTCTTAAATTTGAAGATTTTGTGGAAAAACAAGATTTGGAGACGTCTCCCAAGATTCATAAGCATCATCTTTTATTGGAACCCTAAAACAAAACAACAGAAACGTCCCGAGCAGCAGTAAAATAACTTTGCCCGAATTTAATCGTCTGAAATTGGCAAAAAATGATTTCAATCAGAAATAATCAGATTTGCTGCTGGAAACCAAACACTTGGCGCTGCTCGGAGTGTATTGTTTTCTCTAAACAATGAACCTCATCTCGTGTTGGGTAACGCGCCATGAAGCCTGTTTGTACTGTAGTTTTTTCTTTTTTTTTTTAAACATATGCCTCCTTGTGATTGCGGAGGTTGTGCAGCAGGATTCCAGCGACCAGGAAGCAGAATGTGACTCCGCTGAGCTGTGTCAGACTCTGGCTGTGTTGCTACACGCTTCAGTCGGCTGGAATGTCAGCCCCAAGACTAGGAATCCAAACCAGATGGTTGCATTTGACAGGACGGGATCTTGCAGTGACATTTACCGCGGCACCGAAATCACACTCGGCGAAACAAAATGGTCAGTTTTTAATGAGTAAATCTCATCGGGAAGATATAGCGCGTCAGTAGTCGTCTAGTCGCCACACACCCTTAAAAAATGTTCTTAAAAAACCTTTAAAATGGACTTTTTGCATAAATGAGTCGTTTGTTAATCACCATGCTAGGTGGCTAATGCTAGGCATAGCCATTGGTCTTCTAGCCGCCACACACGTATTTATATGTATTATTGGTGCTTTACAACAAAACCTTAATACTGAGCCTTTAAAATTTACATTTTTCTGGCTAGTAATTGCCAGGCTACTTACAGTCCATGCATGGGTGTATTATAGACCTGGATACGGTGCAGATTTTTCCCAGTGATCACTTGCGGGGTTTATTCTAGACACTTGATTAATTAAATAGATAAATATAGTCCCCTCCAAAAGTATTGGTGCTTATTATTATTATTGGTGCTTCAGAAAATTGCGTTGAGTTCCAGAGCAACATTTTTAGAAAACCTTAATACTGAGCAGGCTAGTAATCTCCATGCTAGGCAGCTAAAGCTAGGCTACTTACACGTTCCATGCATGGGTGTATTATAGACCTGGATATCGTGCAGATTTTTCAGATGTTCTCAGGAGGAAACTGGTTCATAGGCTTCAAAAACCTCGTCAACAACCTTTCTAACGACCAGAAAAGTTCTGGAAAAGTCTCTTTTCTTGCTGTGTCTCGTGAGTGAGGACGTTTTTGATTTATTTTTTTAATTATTCTTTTTTTTAATGTTGTCAGCAAGTGAATTAACTCATCTGATCAGTCTCTATAGGTCACATTACATGGAAATAAACCTGGAACTTTTTCATTGAAACTTCCATTATACTGAATGGCAGCCATTTTTTGGTCCAGTATCCAGTTCTATAATACATCCATGTTTCCATGGTATGTCCTCTCTCAGTGTTTAAGACTCCTGTTCCATGAGAGGTGAACTTCAATGTGTTAGTCATCAGGCTTGTTGCTAATGGAGCGTTCACAAACATGTTTTCCTTGGTTCTTCCTGTGAATGCAGCCTATTCATGCGGCGATTCTGCTTTTTACAGGACAGATTCTCTGTTCCTCATGTAGATACGGATGTTATCGTAGCGTAGCGCATCGATTTGAGTGAAGGTTTCAGCCAGACGCTGAGGTCAACCACCCGTCCAGTTTCCTGCAAAATAAAAGCAACTCAGAGCTTGTTTTGTTGATAATTTTACAAATATCCTCTCTGTTTGTGAAGGTGGGTGCCTGGCCCGGGTGGTGACGGTGTCTCCAGGTCCGTTAATCCGGGTCGAAGGTCAGCCGGTGTCCATCAGATGTGACGTCAGAGATTACATGGGACCACGTGAGCAGGTAAGTCACCCTGGTTGTTTCTGTTGAAGCTTTTTTGGACATAAGTTCAGGGCGAATGAGGCCACTGATGTTCTGTCTTTCTCTTAACATATTCAGACGTTTGTACCATGCCAGTGTCTGTTAGCGACACGCCCTTTGGTTCCTTGGTTTCAATTGTTCTTTGATTTTTCGCCTCTTCATGGAAGCACCATTCCCATCCAACAAATCTGTAATTGTTTTTGAGAAGGTTTGTGTTCAAGAAAGACATCATGAGGATGACGAGACAAACGATGAGCCGTTAATTCACTGTGGCGCTATAGTTTTTAGCAAATGCTATTCAAACATGAGCCGACTGTCTAATTAGTCCCTGATACCTCAGGGTCATTGAGATCTGGTTGTTAAAGAGAATCACTGAATTTCAAAAGGCTTAATTGTCATGTGAATGACAATAGCTTCAAAGGATAATATAAAAATACTTAAACCTCTGCAAAACTCTGTCCTGGATGTTTTTATTCTTAAAGTCCTGTCTACAGAGATTAACCTGTTGGTGGCACATACTCTAATCATAATAAAGAAGTGTTCATCCTCTGGAGAACATGAAAGTACAAGGAAAATGACATTTACATTAATCCTCTGGAGACTGACCATGAAAATGAGTCAGTAACAAAACTGGTGTAACCAAAAAAGAATGAGAAATTTTAAATATTTAGTTTGTGTCAAAAGAATCGCACAAAATTGTGATTTTCGTAAAACGAAATGATAGAAATGGGCTTTTAAATGACATAAAACCAACATGATCCCAAGATTTACATTTTAAGAGACCTGATGAATGCTTCTTAAAGTGTGTTTGACTTTCTCATCTTGTCAAACATTATTTGTCACTGACCCAAACGCATTATACTAAACTCGATTATCCTCCCCCTCCCCCGCCCTGCAGGACTTTGAGTGGATGATGTCCAGGGACACCAACGCCCAGCGGATAAAGATCATCTCCACCTTCGACACCAGCTACTCCCACCCGTCGCTGAGTAAGCGCGTGGCTTCCGGCGACATCTCGGTGGTGCGACTGGGCGACAGCGAGGTGGAGCTGAAGATCGCCGAGGTGAAGGTGTCGGACGCCGGTTTCTACTGGTGCCAAACGCCGAGCACCGACTCTGTTATCAGCGGAAACTACGAGGCTCAAGTCCAGCTCATTGGTAGGTGTTTAGATCTTAAAAGCTGCATTCTTATTTTTTAAGAATAAGACTTAAATCAATACAGTGAAGGTATTAAAAAAAAACAATAATAAAGGGCGTGCCACAAGGCTCAATACTGGATCCTATGTTGTTTACTATTTATATCAATAATATTAAACTACCATTCAGAAGTTTAGGGTCATGTAAAAATGTCCTTATTTTTGAAAGGAAAGCTGTGTTTTTTTCAATGTAGATAACTTTAAACTAATCATAAATCCACTCTATACATCACTAATGTGGTAAAGGACTATTCTAGCTGCAAATGTCTGGTTTTTGGTGCATCAATATCGATATAATCACTCCAGTGTTCTAATGTGTTTGCTCATTGCGTCAGAAGGTTAATGGATGATTAGAAAACCCTTGATGCTATCATGTTAGCACAGCTGGAAACGGTTTAACTGCTTAGAGAAGATAGAAAACTGAAGGAAAACAACATTATTTCATTATTTCTAACCTGACTATATTTTCTATTCATTTTACCACTCATGGTGGTAAATAAAAGTGTGACTCTTCATGGAAAACACTAAATTGTCTGGGTAACATCACAGTTTTGAATTGGTGTATGTCTATCCCATTGAGAAAGGGTGGTCCCCACAATGTAGGTATTTGACGGTCCCCACAATGTAGGTATTTGACGGAATGACTATCTTGATGGGGACATTGGTTTTCAAGCTCATATCTCAGCCTCTGAAAGATTTTTGGAGTTGAATCTATGTGTCATTCTCATCTCATTGAGAAAGGATGGTCCCCACAATGTCGGTATTTGACAGGCAGACCCCATGGTGTCAGATAGACCTGTGTGTGTGTGTGTGTGTGTGTGTGTGTGTGTGTGTGTGTGTGTGTGTGTGTGTGTGTGTGTGTGTGTGTGTGTGTGTGTGTGTGTGTGTGTGTGTGTGTGTGTGTGTGTGTGTGTGTGTGTGTGTGTGTGTGTGTGTGTGTGTGTGTGTGTGTGTGTGTGTGTGTGTGGCTAGCTGCCGATATCGCTTCATTTAACAACTATCCCCATGACTTACTAATGCTCTACTGATCATGTACATATCCTGCTGCACACACACACTCACACACTGGTTTTAGACAATTACTGGCCTGTAATTTGGCGTCCACACACACACACACACAAAACACACACCTCAACACACACACACTGGTGGTAGGGAGCAGATGTCAGGTGGGAGTACTTGGCTTGTGCCAAATGAGGGCCACAGAGACAGAGTTGGACAGTAAAACATAAAGGCTGAGAGGAGAATATAAATACCAGCTTAGCAACGGTTTATAATGAGTGGAGTCAGTGGAGAGTCATTTACACCACAGAGATGTAGGAGGTGAAATAGACATGGTTAAAAAACCACGTTACTCATAGAAACATATGCAGCATCTTTCATTGTAGTTCATCAATGCTGCTTAGAACATTTGTCCTGTTGTTGCTGGGTTTTATTAGAATTCACCATCTATCGCAGGAAATATTACTTAGACATGTTTTTATCACTTAAAATGGACTAAATAATAGATATATTTTAAAAATATATAAGAAAAGGTTGTAAATATAGTCTCAGGATAGTTTCATGCTATTTAAGCCGTATTTTCATATCGTTGACATATGGCAAAACATTTTAACGTATTACAATGTTTTTTTAATTAGTAAAAATAAATATATAATAAACAAATAAAGGTTATTTAGCCCATAGAGTGAGTTAAATGTTTTATTTGGTGATAATTTTCCAAATTTCTGAATAAAAGTCAACCTTCTGTTGTGAGACAATGATGCTCACATGTTAAATGTCCATCAGCAATAGGGATATCCTCATAAATTGTATGTCCTTCAAAATAAAAGCCCCCTTTTCATGCCTGACTGTAAAAACATAGATTTTATATCACAGCTTTTTAGAAAAATTAGGATAAAGTAATTCTTGTTATTTTAAATATAAAAACTAAAACAAGTCTGTTCAGGCAGCAGAGAATCATTTCTGGAAAAGTGTCCATCCAGCTTTTATTCAGAAAGAGCAGACGTCAGCTTCCTTTATACCAACTCTAGGTTTTACAAAGAAATTGAAGCATTGCTCATAAACAAAGTTATTTACTCATTAAGTGATGAAATCCTTTACTTTTCATGCAGTTATGCAACGATCCCACTTGAATTTCCCGTGGATTTATGTTGTTTTAAAACAGAAACCCTGCAACAATGAGAGCTAAGTGGCGACAATTGAGCCAAAATCAATAAAACACATGAATCAACCTGTTTAACGAGCCTTTAACTGCCTCAACAAGTTCCCACTTTAAAAGTCAAATAAGATAATCAGATACTGCTGTTCCTCATCCGACCGTTTACACTTAAATATATAGTTTTATAAATGTATTAAGCAGCATGTTTGGTCCGTTAAGGTAATTTCAGATGTTGCTAAGCAACGAGTTTTATCTAATCGCTGTGATAAGCTTAATGCTTTCTTACTTCCTGGTCTGCAACCTGCAGCAGGAAGGTGCTTTTAAATGGAGCTTCATTCATGGTTATATTCTAGGACCAGTGTTTTATCACAACTAAACACACCAGGAACTATTCACCGTAAGAAAATGGAGATTCCAGATGATTGATCGATCAACTAATCACTTTAATTTAGCAGCGAGGTGCCGCGCTCCGCTTCAATTCAGGCTATTTCCTGACAACTCGAGGGAAGGAGAGAAAACCAAGTGTTCAGCGTTTTCCTTTGAATTTAATTGGGTTTTTCTCGCCGGTGCTTCTTTCTGTTCTTTCAATTTAACATTTAGGAGGATGTAATGATCTCAATCTCAATGTGTAGGAAATGAGAATTGACGTATGAGGTGTTTTAGGTGGTGAAAACCCACGTTTTTCAGTTGAAATCCCAAAGAGCGTTAGTCTGACAGCAGCTTCGTTGGCTCCATAATGCAGCATCATGCTCCCTGTTTCCCAGCTCACATCCCCAGACACCTTGTTAAATTTAGACGGGAATTAACGAGGCAGAGCTGTTAGAGCAGCAGAGCTGCTGTCGTACATGTAGATCATACATGTATGTATTAGTTACTACTGTTGTTTTCTAGCGGAGGAAGAGACGGTGTTTGTATGGGAGTAATTAAAAGAGACGAGTTAGTTTTGTTGTTCCAGACCCTTCAACACTGGTGCAGCACATGCACCGTACTAATTACTGAAGTGTAGTAGGTTTTAATTTGAATTAGACTTAAAATAAGTCAAAATGAACTGGTGACATTGGCGAAAACCAATTATTGTATATATATTTGCTTCTTATGGCAGTTAAAATGGGGAAAATGGTGTAAAATGTTGATTGTTTCTCAAATATTAAAATATCTATTACTAGAGATGTGATGAAAAACCAACTAATCATCACATATATGGTTATATTTCCCTGTTTAATTGTGCCATAAGTATAAAAATAATACAATAATTGGTTTTATCCAATGTTATCAGTTAATTTTGACCTGTTTTACGTCTAATTTAAAGGGAAAACCCATGTTTTTCCATTAAACTAAGACAGAAACTGGGATTATTGTATAAACTGGACTATAAGATTCAACATAAAATGTCTTTTTTAGTCCAAAGATCATCAGTTTATTATTATAGAGACTAAAGAAACCAGGAAATAATCAGAGAAGAGAAGCTGGAACCAGAGAATTTACACATTTTCTACTTAAAAATGACTCGTTTTATGAGTAATCTTCCACATCAGAAGTATCCCCGGCCTGATCTTCATCTCTTCCTGTGTGCTGTCACTGATCTGTATTATATATTATATCATTACATGCGCTGAGATGGTCAGACATTCCGCCCTCGAGGCCGTTTGGTTATGTAAGGAACCAGTGAAGCAGAGGTCACCGAGGGCTCCAACAATTCCTCTCAGGCCAGTTTTAATTGATAGAACCCAACGCAGATTAGTTTTGCCGCCTTTGTTATCTGTCATCAACGCTCGGATCACTGCAGCAGCAGCAGCGATAGAATCCAACGTCTACCAACAACAAGTGTTACTGCAGGAAAAACACTTTACATGGACACACACCTCAGTCTAGCTGAAGCTGCTTTATACTTATGATGCTATTAATTGCATGTTTTTGATTTATATCACGGCTGTTGAGATATGTGGTGAATAAACGTGTCGTGATATAAATCTAAAACGTGCAATAATTACAATAATAAGGGGCTTTGTTGCTTATTATCCTATTTATTACATGTTATTACCCTATGTAACTCTATAAAAAACCCTAAAATCTGAGGTTTTCAAGCTCATATCTCAGCCTCTGTAGCTGATAGAAACAAAATTCTAAATGTATTTGAGAGTTTTCACATGTGGCTTTCATAGGAACAATGTTTTATTTGTGCAAATAATATAATAGAATAGTAGTAATAGACTCAAATAGAGGCCTAATATATGAAAGTATAGGTTTTGAAATGGAGAATAACAGAAATGGGTTGCAGGTATGATAAAGTGTTAATAAAATAAAAATATATAGATAAAAAATAAAGTGTTAGAAGTAATAGTAGGGCATCTGCCCTGATAAATTGCCAGTAAAACAGCAGTACTAAAACTTATAAATATAAATATAAATATATATATATGTATTTTAAAAAGTGTTGGAGAAGTTGGAAAACTTTCCTAGCCTTAAGCGTCTTTGAGTTTTGAGTTTTAGAGAAAAGGGCTGTATAAAACTAATATATTATTATTATTAAGGGTAGAAATGGGTAAAAATGCCCCTGGTCTTAAAGGTTAAATGTGCACATGTGGTTTAAATGAGTTAATGCATGTTTTAGATTTATATCATGATTGATGAGACATGTGGTGACTAAAAGCACTAAAAGCTTTTTGCTAGACGTTTAAGGTTTAACCCCTAAAAACGTCAGGTTTTAGGGGTTAAAAGGGTTAAATATAGTAATAATCAACGAATCTAAAACATGCAATAAATAGGATAATATGTAAGAAAGCAGCTCTGTTGTTTATCCTATTTAATTAATGTTTTAGATTATATCACGGCTGTTGAGACTTTATACGTGCCTCAACAGCCGTGATATAAATCTGAAACATGCAATAATTACGATAAGCAACAAACACATAGGATAACAAGAAATAGAGCAGCTTTCTTGCCTTTTCCCCTATTTATTGCATTTTTTCGCTTTGTATCACGGCTGTTGAGACTGGTGCTGACTAAGTGAACAGGTTGGTGCAGCACCTGCCTGGCCGACCTCCAACAGTTCCACTGGGCCAACCCGTGGGAGCCTCCCCTCGTTTTTTCTTTTTTTAATCCCGGAACACATTGCAGGATCTTTTCTGTTTTGTTTTTTTTTACCCAAAAACCTTGTGCCTCCTTCCGAGACCACAGCCAGGAACATCCTTTTTTCTGCCTCCTCCGCCGGATCTTTCAAGGCCTTCCTCCGTTTTTTTTTTTTTTTTGACATTTGTGTTTGGAAAGCGGAGCTCTGCTGGGTTGGGTCAACCCCAGGGAGGTTTTAAAACTATAACATGCATCTGAATGTGGAGAAAGTGCTGATAACCATGGATGAAATGGGAGATTAATTGCTGCTTTCAACGTTTTCCTTCCTAAATCGGACCTGATGGCTCACAGGTCACATTCCAGAGCATAAGTGTGAATGTTCTGGCGTCTCCCAGCTTGTCCAAACACTTATTCTCCTGGAGATGTTGATTTACCCTGTTCACCACTAGGTTCATTTCTTTTAGAAATAATTAATCCTTCTTGTTAAGTACATGGAAAACTCAGCTACAAGTCTGTATCGAACATTATTAGCTTAACGAAACTTCAGTCTCTGCATTTTTCTGATAATATTAACAAGATGTGGCATAATCAGTTCCACCTGGACACACCTGGACTACAACATCTCTAAAATTGGTCTGGTTGATTTTCAGGAGTCTTTTTTTGCTTTATTCCAGCTGGATTTGCTTCAACACTGTGCATTTTAAATAGATTCTGTCACTGATGCAACTATCTAACAGGTGTTAGCTTTATTTAAACCCAAGATCATTCAGTAAACCCCTGTAGTTGTGGAGATATACTACATTAAGCCAGGACGGGTTAAGACGTCTTAAACTCCAGTTTTGAATAATTCCTCATGGATGTACCAGAACCTGACCTTGTCTCTTCCTTTCACTACGTGATGTCCAGTCAGATCCTCGTCCTGATAATGTCGTGGATGCGTTTGAAAGCGACATCCAGGATACAGGATATCCAGCGGCCGCAGGTTCTCTGATTGTTTAATTTCCTCTCACAGGGTGACTCACGGGCCTTTTATACTGGATGTGTCATTAAAGGAGATAAGAGGGGAGGCGTGTTCTCTCAGAGAAGGAGAATTTCCTCCAGGAGACACTTTTTTTTTATTGTGCAGATATCATCAGGGTGTGTTTCACCTGAGCAATCACACATTTACAGCTTTATTTTTATGCATCAAATCTCTTCTAGTCTGACAAGTTTCACCCTGATCCCAACTTTAAATGGATCCAAATTCTTTTCATCAGACAGCTGTTAATTAGAGATTAACAGAATGAGTCATTACTGATGACTCAGTCACTCCGCCCTTAAAATAAGACCAATGGCTGCATTTATTCATCTTAAGCTTCTATTGCATGAAATATAACTTGGTAAAAAAAGGTTTTGAATATTTGTGTTACTTAAAATGGCCAAAATAACAGATATATTTAAGAAATACCTGTAAAAATTGTCTCAAGATAGTTTCATTCTATATAAGTCAATGGACTCCATTAGGTTGTTACACTAGGACTTTACCATATTTGCATATTGTTAACATATTTTTACCATATTAGAAAACAACTTATAACATCAAAATTGAATTAAATTCAAGTATTTGGTAAAAAAAAGTTCCCAAAACATGAATTAAAACTTGGGTTGTGAGCCTATGTGAACTTTTGGTTGTCAAATGTCCATCAGCAATAGGGATATCCTGGTCATGTGACCTCATCAATTGCATGTCCTTCAAAATAAAAGCACCTAACTGTAAAAACATGAATTTTATATCACCGCTTTTTAGAAAAAATGAAGATAAAGTAATTGTTGCCACATGGAAACACAGAAATAAATTGTATGTCCTTCAAAATAAAAGCCACTTTTTCACGCCTAACTGTAAAAACATAGATTTTATATCATAGATATATTTATTACAGCTGTTTTATAACAAATAATAACTTATAATAGATATATTTAAGGAATTTAAGGAAACATGGCAAATGTCCATCAGCAATAGGGATATCCTGGTCATGTGACCTCATAAATTGCATGTCCTTCAAAATAAAAGCCCCCTTTTCACGACTAACTGTAAAAACATAGATTTTATATCATAGATATATTTATTACAGCTGTTTTATTACATAATATAGCCTAAATAATAGATATATTTAAGGAATTTAAGGATAAAGTAAGTCCTCACATGGCAAATGTCCATCAGCAATAGGGATATCCTGGTCATGTGACCTTATAAATTGTATGTCCTTCAAAATAAAAACCCTCTTTTTCACATCTAACTGTAGAAACATAGCTTTTTTAGAAAAATGAAGATAAAGTAGTTCTTTCCATACGGCAACACTATACAACAAACTGTTTAGTTTGACTTTAATTCTCAGTAAGTTAATTCTAAGTATAAAACCAGTGTTTTAAATGAGTTCTATGAGTCTGAGTCTGTTTCGTGAGCAGTTCAATCGACTGAAAGGGAATTTCACAACCTCCTCGCTGCCCCTCTGGTAACATTTACTGCAGATGATCGGAAACAGATCCAGTTTCAGAGCCGAGGCCGGGCTATAGATGAACTCTGTACGTTACACAGCAGCTCTTATAGAAAACAAGCCAAACAGCTGTATTTATTGAGGATTGTACAATAATGGGAGGTTCTCCGCCTTTTTTATCCAGGAGTTTTTGGGACCTTGTTTGTTTAAGGGTTTCACAGGTTTTAGTTGTGGATTTTGACTAATAAACAGTAGTTAATGTGGGAAAAGAGGGAACTTATAGACTTCTGCAGCTTGTGTAGATGTTTATGAAATGATGGGAGTTCGTGTGAAGTTGGAGTCAAAACACCGATATGTGATCCTCAACCTGCGTTTTTAGTCCAATCTTGTGTCATCTATTTTTGATTTGTACTGTACATGTTTCACTTCCACTTCAACCGGTCTGATTTTAGCCTCTTCCTCTTTTTTATGTCTCACTAGGGACCGAAAGGGGCTTTTAGGGGTTTTTTCCATCAATTCTGGCTGTAATTCTGCTATAGCCATGATATTTGGCAAAGGTGTGTGTTTGTATTTGAGATTAAACCACAGCTTCTATATTAAGTCGATAAAATACTAACTTTTAAAAGGCATAGGGTCCAGTGGTTAATTCTGAAAATGAATATTTGCTAGTTGTGTTTAGAGTTGATTAAAAGAAAAAAAGTGTAAATTATTATATTTTTATAGCAGGATTTAATGGGGACCTTTTAGACCCATCAAGCAGATAGAAGTTGAATTGTTCTTCCACAAGCAATTGAGGTTAAATTTTATTTAAAGGCAATAATTTATCTATTTGTTGTATAATTATTGAACACAAGTACATTTTTTTCAGATTTTGGCCACTTGTCACCAAATTTGGAGCAAAACATCTCTGGACCAAGTCAGATTTTTGATATTTTAAGCAGTTTTGTTGTATTTGGACCTTGGAATTTTTTGTGGGCGGGGCTTATATGACAAAAATGTTATATATCCTGAATACTTTGTGCTGTTGCAGCCACTCTTTGCTGATGATGTGATCCTTTCTCAGATTGTAGCTGATGAGGTGGCACAGCTGATATTTCAAGATTTATATTATATTTTCTCGCATAATTCCAAATTAAATGATCAGAAACAGTCATTGTTAATGATAAATATAATGGAGAAGCCATATTTTGGTGTTTGCTGTGGAATTGTCCCAAACGATTTACCAGAATTTGTCCCATTTTCCCTGATATCACCGTTTTCCTGACATGTTTTTTTTTGTCTTTTTTTCCCGTCAGTCATCCCCAACACCCTCAAGGTCTCGCCACAGGCTCCGCCCTCCGTCGTCCCGGAGGGAAGTGACATCACACTCTCCTGCAACGTCACCCGGGAACTCACCCACCCGACCTACCTGTCCGTCACCTGGTCCCTGAAGAAGGGGGCCACGTCCGAGGAGGTCCTGACCTTCGGCCCTCAGGGGGGCGTGACCACGGGTCAGAAGTACGCCCGTCGCTACGCCGACGGCGGCGTCCGATTGGTTCCCGGGAAGAACGGCGTGTTCGAGCTGGTGATCTCCAGAGTGACCACGTCCGACGAGGGGATTTACGAATGCAACGGGACGGAGTGGACCCACGAAAACGGAGGGAAATGGATCAAAATCGTGGAGAAGACGAAGGAGATGGGGACGGTTGCCGTGACACCCACAGGTGAGGTTCAACTACAAGAATAACGGTTTAAAACGAGGGGAAAAGACGACTCTACCTGTTTCACAAACCACAGAATCAAACAGCTTTATTTGCTGAGCAGAGTTGTGGACTTGATGAGAGCTGCAGGGTTTTACCCTGGAGACGGACGTGTAGGCGAAGATATTGGATTTGTTCTCATGATTAGGTTCCTCATAAAAAGATGACGAAACTAAAGTCTTTGTTTTTTCTTTTTCTTCCCCCCAGTTAAAAATGTTAATTATCTGGATGGAAGCTGCAAGTCGGGGATTATTCTAGAGACTTTAATGATTAAATAGATGCATATAAGGGTTGAGAATCATTATAATCTAAATAAAATGACTCTTATTTTGAGGGTTTGTCTTCTCCATGTTCTCAGGAGGAAGTTGATGATGTCATGTGACAGGAAGTAGTTTTTTTAAGTTGGAGTTTAATTAGACTTAAAGGCTCATAGGCTTAAACAGGTTAAGGATCCAGTTCCTTTTGTTGATACTGAGAAATCAATAAAGTTTCACCAATTTGTGGCACTCGGTTTTCATTCTGTGGCGCTGCGCCTGATGGTCTAATGGATGCTATAACATCATTAAAATCAAATCCGTGAAAAATAATTAATAGTAATTCAATTCCAAATTAAAACGCATTGTTGCCATGACGATACTTCACCCTAAATAATAGAACCGTATTGATAAATAAATAAATACCATTAATATTGAAGCTAACTAATCATAAATATGCTTTTATTACATATCACATCATAATTATTCATGTAACCTTCACTATCAAATAAATATAGAAATTTTAAAAAAGCAGTTAATAATAGTAATAATAATAATAAAATATTTTAACCATCTATTACATAGTTGTTGCCATATGTCAACAATTTATCTTCATTTTTCTAAAAAGCTGTGATATAAAATCTACGTTTTTACAGTTAGGCGTGAAAAGGGGGCTTTTATTTTGAAGGACATACCGTTTATGAGGTCACATGACCAGGATATCCCTATTGCTGATGGACATTTGACATTTATTCAGAATTTTGGAAAATAAAGAATTAAACTCACTATATGGATAAGATAACTATTTATTTATTAATTCTTAATTCCTTACATATATAGCATGAAACTATCCTGAGACTATGTTTACAACTTTTTCTTATATATTATTTAAAAAATCTCTATTATTCAGGCCATTTTATGCAATAACAACATGTTTTTCCATGTCTTGAGTAATGTTTCCTGCAGTGGAGGGTTAAGCTGAGACAAAGAGGTCAGGGATCATGTCCACTTTATTTCCTCGGCCTAAAACCGTCGCCCCAGGTCAAGTTTTTATAGCGAATCTTCATAAAATCAGCTGTGAAAGCACCAGCCGCCTCTTCTACAGCAGCAGTAGTGGCTGTTTGAAGTATTCTGTGCTGCTGTGGAGGATTTGAAGGGAATAATGTATAAGGACGGAGGGTAGAGGAGCGCGTGGGAGAGCCCAGTCGCCTCAGTTGTTTTTTAATGGAATCCTCCTTCTCTCTGACCCTCTGTCCTTAGAGACGCCCCAAACGCTGCCTCTCCCCCCTCGTATTCATCGTGGTTGCTGTGGTCACCATATCTCCCATCTTTCTGGGTTACCATATCCTCTTAAGTGCTAGAAACACACCCAGCGGTTTATAATGAAACCAGAGACCTGGTCCCGAGCTCCATTGTGTCCCAGTCACTTTATATTGACTCACTGGCTGGAGAGGCAAAAAAAGAGGATGGGAAAAGTCAAACACAGCGCGCTTTTGTGTCTTTTGTCCTTTTCCAGACACCATACAGAGAGCGGTGCACACAATGGTGGCGTCCAGGTCGTTACTGGAGACCATTAATCCAAGAAAAAGACTGACAGCGCCGTTTAATTCACTGTTTATTAGCTGGTTCTGTAGCATCTAGAGGAAACTGTGGGAAATTCTTTATATCTGACACTGACTGATGAATATTTACATTTGCATACTTATAGAAAGTGCATTTCCCACTAGTTAAAAACCTAAAAATAGTCAGTTTACATTGATATGATGGAGAAAATTTGGTGTTTTTTGCAAACAGACTAAGAAAATCAAAGGGAATATCGTATTTAATCACCAAAAATATTACGACTTAAGCTTTTACAATTTCAGTTTAGGTTTTGGTTAATTTTTGTGATAATTTTAAGATAAAAAGTCAAAATTGTGAGTAAAAGTCATGAGATAAAATTATCATGAGGGAAAAAAAAGTCATAATTTTGAGTTCAAGCGTCAAAACTCTGAGTTAGAAGCTGTTTGATGAGAAGTTGTTGTAAATGCATTGTGAGAACATTGAGGAGAAGATTATCTCTTTTTATCTCAGAACTTTCCATTCCATTTATTCTCCATCGACTAAACATGCAACACATTTAGTTTTTATCAGTTAGCATCACGCTAACTCATAAACTCTGCTGCTCCTTTGAAGTTGTTATGTTTTTATGATGCATTCATTCAACTGTGGCCAAAGCTTGTTCATTGTTGTTCAGATTATGACTCTGCCACTTTTCCCGTAAACTGAAAAGCCAGTAAACACATCCTCAAAGGATTCCTCCTCCTCCTCCTCCTCCTCCTCCTTGTTGTTGTTGTTGTTTGTAAGATGCAGAATAATCCAGTGATGCAGCAGTTTCTTCTATGAACTCTTTGATGATGAGTGTCTCTGTCCTCTGTAGGTCAGTCCCTCAGCGTGAAGGCCTCCTCTTCCTCCTCCTCGTCCTCCTCCCTCCTCGTCTCCCCCGGCGACACGCTGACCCTCCTCTGCTCGGTTGCCGCCGACAACCTGCCCTCCCTCTCCCTGGAGGTCAGCTGGCTGGTGGACGGCCGCGACGTGGCGACCATGGACCGCGGCGGCGTGGTGATCTCCAACGCCTCGGCCAGCCTTGAGCGGACGGCGGCCGACGCCTACACGCTGGCGGTGAGGGGCGTGGCCAACGAGGACGGCGGCGCCTACTCCTGCCGGGTCCGAGCCTTCATCGAGAAGGGGGGGAGGAGCTCCGGGGGAGGAGGGAGGTGGCACATGGCCGCCGAGAAGACGTCGAGTCCAGTGGTGGTGAAGGTCGCTCAGATCGGTGAGTAAAAACCAACTTTATGTTCCTGATCCTCTACTGGATGGAATGTTCTGGTACAAACATGGTTTCCATTCCAATGGGGACACGTTTAGAATGTCTAAAAACAGATAAACCAACATTTCTAGATCCACCACTTTCTAATATCTTGGTATTAGACGTCTTCTCATGTCCAAACCAATCTGAAACATGTACCATAGTCATTTAAATGACTGCTGAAGCATTTCTGCTTGGATTATATCTGCAGTTTGTTGCTTTGTGACATGCAGTGACAATAAAGTTGAGTCTAATTGAATCTAAAAACTGGTACCAGATAGTTTAACTCTCTATTACATGAAATATCATGTCGACATGATATAAAGTGATGTTTTTATTATTTAAGATGGCCTGAATAATAGATATTTTTAAATAATATATTAGAAAAAGTAGTGAACATAGTCTCAGGATAGTTTTATGCTATGTAAGTCACATATGGTAACAATATGTTTTTCTTGAAATAAATAAATAATAATTCAGAATATATTGTAATATATATATATATATATATATATATATATATATATATATATATATATATATATATATCAAAATAAAAGCCTCTTGTTTATGCCTAACTGTAAAAACATTCTATATCACAGCTTTTGAGAAAAATTAAGATGAAATAATTGTTGCCATGGCAACAGTTCAGATCCAAACAGCCTCTCAGATCCTGTCGTGTCAATAATAATAATAATAATAATAATAATAATAATAATAATGTGAACTGTATGAGTTGTGGAGTTTACGAGGTGCATGTGAACGCACCACGACATCCTCTGCTCTTACAGCATCGTTCCTGCTGTGTTGTAGGTTCTTTCTACCTGTAACTTTACTGGAATGTCGTCGTCCGTCGACTCCGAGTCCTGAGTCCTGATCTGTGTGTGACTGTTGTTGCTCCACACGTTTCCTGAGTTGTGGAAGTGTAAATGTGCGACAGCTGAATCCGGAGACTCAAGGGGAAACTCTTTAATCCTCTAGTCGGCCTGTCCACTCCTGCTGCGAGGACGATTGATTAGTCATGCCTGTCTCAGTCTCTGCTACCCCTGGCTATGCTCTGTGTGTGTGTGTATAAGTGTGTGTGTGTATAAATGTGTGTGTGTGTGTGCTGATCCTCTACAGAACACTAATGTCAAACATAGTCGCCACAGCAATCAATTAGTATCATGATGGGTGGTCTGTCCTTGCGTCTTTTCACTATTTCAGCGTGTTATTTATTTATTTATCAGTAGAATGGAGTCTACTGGTGAAGTGACACGTTTAATGCGTTTAGATATAAAATTAATTTCCCTTTTCCTCCCAGATGAGCAGCAGCTGATCACTGATGCCTTCGTTTTTAATGTTGTGGTTGATTCGGAATATCAGTTTTTTAATGAATAAATAAACAGCCGTTATATAATTGCTTTCAGCACGATATTTTCTATTTTCCCTGAAGTGGTTTTGGCAGATTGACTCGCTGACAGGGCCGTTTTATTTCAGGGAAGCTGCTATTAGTCCTCTTTGTTCCCCCTTTTCAGATTCGCTGTTTCCGTTGAGGTAAACCGTTGTATTTATAGAATAAAACACTTTAACCCTCTAGTTCATATGCCAGCATTTACTTTATCTTTATTTGTGTAAAAAGCTGTGGTATAAAATCTATGTTTTTACAGTTAGCCATGAAAAGGAGGCTTTTATTTTGAAGGACATACAATTTATGAGGTCACATGACCAGGATATCCCTATTGCTTGTGGACATTTGACATGTGAGGACTTACTTTTTTATTAAATTCCTTAAATTATTTAGGGTATTTTATGTAATAAAAACAGCTGTAATAAAAATCTGTGATATAAAATCTATATTTTTACAGTTAGCCATGAAAAGGAGGCTTTTATTTTGAAGGACATACAATTTATGAGGTCACATGACCAGGATATCCCTATTGCTGATGGACGTTTGACATGTGAGGACTTTTTTTTTCCTTAAATTCCTTAAATCTATCTATTATTTGAGGTCAGGTTATTTTATGTAATAAAAACAGCTGTAATAAAAATCTTTTATATAAAAATCTATATTTTTACAGTTAGGCATGAAAAGGAGGCTTTTATTTTGAAGGACATACAATTTATTTTCCTGTTTCCACGTGGCAACAATTACTTTATCTTCATTTTTTCTAAAAAAAAAAGCTGTGATATAAAATGTTTATTTTTACAGTTAGATGCTTTTATTTTGAAGGACATGCAATTCATGAGGTCACATGACCAGGATATCCCTATTGCTGATGGACATTTAGAATTTTCTATTTTTTCTATTAACTTTATTCATTTTAAAGTTGACATCTATTATTTAGGCCAATTAATTTAATATAATAGAGGTTTAATGATATTAGTGGATCCAGTTTTCTTTGCTTTCTTTAATTCTGTTGTTATTTACCTGTAACCTGATGAATGAAATGTGATGTAAAACACCCACCTGTCATACATTCAGCAGCACGTTAACAGGGAAATGCTCAGTCAGCTTCTAATAATCCAATTCCAGAGTTTCCCTGGTTGAAAAGCCACAAAATGTCCCCATTTTCCAAATTACTTTTTGTTTTTAATAGATGATATAACCTGTATTTTTGTCCTCTCATTGATTTAGTATTAGAGGCAGATTCCTTCACCCCAGTTTTACTCATCTAATCAAATTAAGTAGACACTTTATTAAATTACAAAATAAAACACAAGGATTAAAATGTCATTTCAGGCTTTATGGGCTATTTTTGACGTCTGTGGTGAGAAACTGAATGAGTTGGACCACATGACTGATATCTAATGATGGAGTTTAACACATTTATTCTACTATTATACTTAAAGCTACTTTGAGTATTTACTTTTGATGCAACTTTCAATTTGACTGTTTTTTATTAGAAAAAAGTCTGAAAACGTCATTTTAATGACCTCACGACCCCTCAGAATCCTGAGGTGTCCTTATTTCCTTTATGAATCTATGTTTTGGCAGTTAGATGTGAAAATGGGGCTTTTATTTTGAAGGACATACAACTTATGAGGTCACATGACCAGGATATCCCTATTGCTGATGAACATTTGACATTCTCACAACTGAAAGTTGTCTTTTATTCAAAATTTTGGAAAATTCTCACCAAATAAGACAACTTTGTCTTATATTTCTTAAATCTATCTATTATTTAGTCTGTTTTAAGTAATAAAACATTGGGACTCCATTAGGAATTTACCATATTTGTATATTGTTGACATATGGAAACTAATATGGTTTTCTTAATTGAAATCAATAAATAATAATTCAGAAAAATTGGCTGAAACAAATACTCAAATAATTGGATTAAAATTAAAATTTAACATCTTCCAAATTATTATATATATGCCTGTTTTTATGCCTAACTGTAAAACCATAGATTTTATATCACAGATTTTTATTACAGCTGTTTTTATTACATAAAATAGCCTAAATAATAGATATATTAAGGAATTTAAGGAATAAGTAAGTCTGCACATGTCAAACGTCCATCAGCAATAGGGATATCCTGGTCATGTGACCTCATAAATTGTATGTCCTTCAA
Organism: Lepturacanthus savala; assembly: GCA_030544235.1. NCBI lineage: Eukaryota > Metazoa > Chordata > Actinopteri > Scombriformes > Trichiuridae > Lepturacanthus > Lepturacanthus savala. The sequence goes on from CM060475.1 coordinate 9,438,844, forward strand.
AATAAAAGCCCCTATAAAAACATAGATTCTATATCACAGCTTTTAGAAAAATTAAGATATAATAATAATAATAATAATAATAATAATACATTGAACAAAAAATAGCATAACATTCTAAAATGTAAAGTTGGTAAAGTTGAACCTTTTAAGTAATAAAAACATCAAAGACTTGTGTAATATTTCATGCAGTAGAAGGTTAAATATGAATTTTCATGCATGATATCTTCTTCTGGATGGTTTCAGGTCTGATCTTGGTTCCGTATTCCTCTGTTACTTCCTCTACTGATGCTGTAACTTCCCTCTAATCAACCAATATTAAAAGACACTAGAATCAGTGCTGACGGCTCCACGGCAGCTTCAACGCCATTTAATGACCTTTGCTGTGAGAGTTTGGGTCTGAATTAATTTGATGTAATTCACAGCTTATAAAATAAAAGTAGGAACTTAGAAAGTTTAATTAAATCAATGCGTTTACTTTTTAGAGTGTAGATTCAGGAGAAATCTCTATAAACAGAGTTTTTATTTCACTTTTCTTTGTTTTTTAATGTGGAATAAACTGATCCTGCAGCTTTGAGTTGAAATAATAAAAGTCTCTGGATCCAAAGTCTCCTGAAGCCTCAAGGACCCGTTTTACATTTTAGAAAATACCAGCCAGGCTACACACACACACACACACACACACACACACACACACACACACACACACACTTCACAGCGAGATAGTAAAGAGGCTGCAGCTAAAATATCAAGGAGTGTGATCAAGAGGATTTTATGAACCTCTGCTGTGTGTGTGTGTGTGTGCTTGTTTGGTGTGTGTGTGTGTGTGTGTGTGTGTGTGCTTGTTTGGTGTGTGTGTGTGTGTGTGTGTGTGTGTGTGCGCTTGTTTGGTGTGTGTGTGTGTGTGTGTGTGTGTGTGTGTGTGTGTGTGTGTGTGTGTGTGTGTGTGTGTGTGTGTGTGTGTGTGTGTGTGTGTGTGTGTGTGTGTGTGTGTGTGTGTGCTTGTTTGGTGTGTGTGTGTGTTTACATGGCTGATGGTGTTCACATGTTATTTGCATATTTACTGTA
>CM060475.1:9444908-9469908 GCA_030544235.1 Lepturacanthus savala
CACACACACACACACACACACACACACACACACACACACACACTAATGGAGCCTTCTTCTCTTTTTAAAGCTTGTATTTTAATGTTTTTCTCTGTTTCTCAGTAACGATGAGCTCAGCAGCGTCGCTGCCTCTTTAACGATGGATTTAGTCTTTTTTTATTCATATTGACTGAATCTGCAGCGTTTTTAGGGATTTTAGGATTTAGATTTTCACATCTGTCCAACTCACGCCTTTAAAAGCCATCAACTTCAAGTGGAGCTGTAGTAACTCCTTTTATTATTGATAAAGTTCTATATTACTGTAGCTATAGACTCCAGACTGAATTAGAACTGCAATCATTACTCAATCAGTTGCCAATTAACATGATTAATTAACTGTAATTCTCTGGTTCAGCTTCTTTTCTCTGGTTAGTTTCTTTATTAATTAATCAATTAGTCATTTCCATAATCAATAGATTAGAGTCCTATATTTAATATAACATGAACAATGTATGAACACATCCTTTATAATAATCTGTAAGAATGTAATTAACTCCTAAAATAACACAAACACACTCAATTACTATTAAAGTTATTTTAATAACTTCTTCTGATTTTTATATAGAAGTCAGGGATATTGTGAGAAACTCAATATTAAATAAATGAAAATGTCTTTATATATGATATATATATGATAAATAAAGGGATTTTAACAGTTTTTTCGATTAATTGTTATATTTAGTTTTATATTTTGAGTAAATAAACTAAATTGTAAAGTTTATTTATAGGAATTTTCTGATTTCTGACAAAATATTAGTTTAAAAAATCCTCAAAATATGAAAATGTTGTTTAGTATCAGAGATTCTGAGAGAGAGCGACGCGTGGTTGACTGGCAGGAAGGATTCACACACACATCAGAGTGTGTGTGTGTGTGTGTGTGTGAGTGTGTGTGTGTGTGTGTGTGTGTGTGTGTGTGTGTGTGTGTGTGTGTGTGTGTGTGTGTGTGTGTGTGTGTGTGTGTGTGTGTGTGTGTGTGTGTGTGTGTGTGTGTGTGTGTGTGTGAGTGTCAGCAGATGGTGACGGTGCATGAGTCACTGTGTGTATCAGTGACGTCCAGTCGATGACACCCGGACCTCCTTCTCTGCCAAACACACACACACACACACACACACACACACACAGATGTATGCACTGGTATTTATAGGGTTTCTGGGGTCGAGCCAGCACAGACTGGTGTGTGTTACTGCTTACTGTGTGTGTGTGTGTGTTTAATATGTGTATGTTTGAAGTGTGTGTGTGTGTGTGTGTGCGTGTGTGTGTGTGTGTGTGGGGATTAAATCTCACTGGTCTCACAGGTGGAAATCTTTGTGTGTGCTTCCTGTTCATTGAGGCATAAAGGTGCAATCTGGATGTCTGACTGAGACTCACACACACACTTTACACACACACACTTTAAACACACACACAGTTTAAACACACACACACACCCATTTAACTGTGTTATTTCAGGTCCTTTTCCTTTTATCAGACGACTCTATTTAAGGAACAAACCACAAAGAAGCAGCTTCGTGTTCATCACTGAGTCATGATTCCAACATTAGATTTGATGTTATTCTAATGTTAGAATAAAACATTGATTATTTATTTATATATATATCAGCTTTTATTTCCAGCTCAAACACATGGTTTTACACGTCTAAAAGGTCGTGACCCCTGCTCCATCTGTTTATTTCAGGTTTCAGCTTTTGGGCTTTTGTCATTTTCAGTTTCTTGTTTCATCTTTTTCTCCTCGTTGGTCGTAGCTTCATCTTTTAAAGTCGCTGAGATTTTTTCCTTTTTGTTGTTTTTTCTCTCCAGTTCCCAGCTTCACTCTGACCCTGAAGTCCGTCCTCACCCCCCAGACGACCTTTGACCCCACAGAGCTGGCGTGTCAGGTGACCAACGTCACCCACCTGTCCCCAGGAGGCCGGCTGGGCGTCACCTGGGAACACACCACGCTTCCTGGTACCGACACCTTCACTTTCACTTCAGTCGGGACTTTTAAAACCCACGATTCCACCTTTTATTTTTTTTAATATATAATAATATAATTTGCAGGTATAGGTGACGACCCTCAGGTGTCGCATCCCATCGCCACCCTGGACGGCCACGGCAACCTGTTGCCGGGGGCGACGTATTCCGACAGGTTGAAGAGGGGAGCGTTGTCGCTGAGCCGAGTCCAACCAGACGTCTTCAAACTGAGATTCCTCCGCACTCAGGTAGAAAAACACTGGAGGATCAATGTTTATTATTATTTTATTTATTTAATTTTTACCTGGTGTCAGACATCTTGATGATTGGACATTTTATTTTATTTATTTATTATTTATTTATTTTTAGACAGACATGTTTAGCCCAGTCAGTTTAAGTAAAATCACTTGTAGTTTAGTGTAAAATAGACTAAAACTAGTGACTAACACCGTTTTTTTTGTTTCAAATATACTTTATATATAAATATATAAAATTCAAATATACCTGTGGTCACATCTTAGACATTTATTTTATTTTTTTATTTTATTCATTTATTTATTTTACTTGGTGACACACCTGTTTTTGTTTTTTTGCTTTTTTTAAATTAAATTTATTTGTACAATTTATTTATTTTAATAAGTTATTTTATTTATTTATTTTACTTGGTGACACACCTGTTTTTTTTATTCAATTTATTTTAATAATTTATTTTAATATTTTTTTATTTATTTTACTTGGTGACACACCTGTTTTTGTTTTGTTTTTTTTAGTTTTTTGTTTTTATTAAATTTATTTTTATTATTTATTTATTTTAACCAAGACACCAGATTTTTTTTTTTTTACCTGGTGACGTCTGTTTTTTTTTTTTTTTTTCCCAAATTACATTTTTTTTTTTTTTTTCTTCTGGACATGAATTTGCAGCCTCATAAACTTGTACCTGATATAGTTTCCTGTGTTGGTTCCTGTGTTTCCAGGAGGTGGACATGGGCGTGTACGTGTGCAGCGTGTCGGTCTGGACCGTCGGTAACCAAGGAGACGTGATGATGACCCATGAATCCCAGAGTTCACCGCTCACTGTTCAATGGACCACGAAACGTAGGAAAAGCTCCCAAATCTTCTGATTGGACGAAACTTAAATCATCTGGACTGAAGGAAACCAAACAGCTTCTATTATATTATCTGCTTAGATTCTACTTTAACTAACGGTTATAAAACATCTGGGTTGAGTTAATTGAAGTTAATTATTAAGGCTGAATTGGTGCTATTAATTGGTTTTTTAGCATATTAGCAAAAAACTCATCAAAATTGAATTAAATTGAAGTTCAGGTGAATTCAGAATAAAAAACAACCTTTTCCAATGTCCATCAGCAATAGGGATATCCTGGTCAGTTGTATGTCCTTCAAAATAAAAGCCTCCTAACTGTAAAAACATAATTTTTGCCATGTAAACACTATGCAATCTCTTAAAATTTTAAACAATTAAAAACACATATATCAGCAAATTGTATATTCTATGTGGATTAAATATCTGAAATTTATTGTTTTTCAGTTCCAAAATCGTAAAAATTCACTTTTAAATACAAAAAAACCAACATGAAACCTGATAAAAGCTTCTCAAAACTTCCATCCAGTTATATTCTATCAATAAAAGGCTCCATTTGTTGGTGCTAGAATCAAACTAACACATTCATATCATCATAAATACGTTAAAGCCGACGTTAAATCCTTGTGTCTTCACCATGAATCTGGAAACTCCAGGAGGAAACGTTGAGACTTGACAGGAAAACCCCTGAACCAACAACAGGCCTGTTGTTGTCTCCTCTCTGGTTCCCATCTCTGACCTCTGACCTCTTCAGCTAATTGAGCTGTGGTGTAAAAGCTTTTCTCTGTTTGTCTGTGCGTGAGTTCATGGTTCATGTTCTTATCTCTTCCTGTCTGGGTTTTCCCGCCTCCTCTTCCCTCCGGTTGGATAAAAGACGTCTTTTTTTTTTATTTAACTCGGCGATTGATCGATCCATCGGTGCTGTTTCCAGGTCCGGTTCTCAACGTCGTGGCCAGGCGGACGCGCGAGGCCTCGGTGGGCGGGGCTACCTTCGAGATGAGCTGCAGCGTTTCCACGGAGAACCTCGGGGAGGCGGGCTACTCGGTGCTCGTCCAATCACAGGAGAGTCTGGAGACCAACGTGAGGACCATCATGACCCTCAGCCCCGACAACGTCATGCAGCACGGAGGAGTCACGGACCCCAACAGGAGGTACACACACACACACACACACACACACACACCTGGATATATACACACACACACACCTGGATATATACACACACACACACACACACACACACACACACACACATGCACCTGGATATATACACACACACCTGGATATATACACACACACACCTGGATATACACACACCTGGATATACACACCTGGATATACACACACACACACACCTGGATATATACACACCTGGATACACACACACACACACCTGGATACATGCACACACACACCTGGACACACACACCTGGATATACACACCTGGATATACACACACACACCTGGATATACACACACACACCTGGATATACACACACACACTTGGATATACACACACACACACCTGGATAAAAACACACACCTGGATACATACACACACACACACCTGGATACATACACACACACACACCTGGATACATACACACACACCTGGATACACACACCTAGATAAACACACACACACACCTGGATACACACACACCTGGATATACACACACACACCTGGATACACACACACACCTGGATACATGCGCACACACCTGGATACACACACCTAGATAAACACACACACACACACCTGGATACACACACCTAGATAAACACACACACACACACCTGGATACACACACACCTGGATATACACACACACACCTGGATACATGCGCACACACACACCTGGATATACACACTTGGATAAACACACACCTGGTGATACACGCCTGGATACACACCAACGTAGTTGGTGACACACCTGGTTCTACACCTGGTTCCACACCTGGTTCCACAGCTGGTTCCACACCTGGTTCCACACCTGGTTCCACACCTGGTTTCACACCTGGTTCCACACCTGGTTCCACACCTGGTTCCACACCTGGTTTCACACCTGGTTCCACACCTGGTTCCACACCTGGTTCCACACCTGGTTCCACACCTGGTTCCACACCTGGTTCTACACCTGGTTCTACTCTCTCTTTCTCATTGCCTCCTGCAGCGTTTCCCTTTATAAATCCTGCATCTTTGTCCTCGTCTCCACCCAGAGACAGTCTGGTTCTGACCAAGTCGGGTCCAGCAGAGTTCCGGTTCCGTCTGGCGGGGGTCCAGCTGTCAGACCGTGGTTTCTACTGGTGTGACATCACGGCGTGGACCAAGCAGCAGCCGGGTCAGGCCTGGACCAAAGCCACCAACGCAGAGTCCAACAAAGTCCGCATCGAGTTCCAGGAGAACGGTGAGTAGATGTGAAGGTAGCGAGCAGAGAACTGGACAATCAGTACCAGGACTGGACAATCAGTCTCAGAACTGGACAATCAGTCTCAGAACTGGACAATCAGTCCCTGAACTGGACAATCAGTCCCTGAACTACTCAATTTATTCAAATATATATAAATTATAATATATAAAATATATATAGGAAGGAAAGAAACAAGTAAAATTCAGTTAAAAACCAGGTTATGTGTATTTTTTATTATTTTTTAAATGTATAATATTAATTAATTATAATAATATAATTATATAATTTAATATATAAATATATTTTATTAGTAGTAGCTATTTTTATTATTATTTTTATATTGCCATTGTGATTATTTTTTATTTTAATTTTTTTACTGTTTTATTCTGTTGGTGATTTATTATGGTATGTTTTTATTAAAATAATAATAGTAAAAAAAGGTGATAATTAAAAGTCCAGTATCAGAGGATCTGAGGGTTACAGAGACCTTATAATAAAATCTGATAAATAAGAACCCAGACTATTAAATGATCTTAAAATCCATTCTAACAGGAAGCTGATGCAGTTTTAACATTCATTTATTCAACATTTAGTTCTCGTTTAATGGAATTTCCTGAAGGCTTTGCTGTGTTTTAAGAGACTTTAACACTTTAATAGGATTAATTATTAATTAAACAGATAAAAACACATTCAATCACTTATTCAGTTTCATAAGTTTCAACAAATACTAGAGAATAAATCTCCTCCTTCGCGTTTATCCTAGAAATGCTGCAGTAACTGTCTATTAATAGAAAACTGTGTGTGTGTGTGTGTGTGTGTGTTAATGACAAGCAGTATAAAAGTAAAAAAGTAAAAACTAAAGCTCCACACATCCACCTTAAGTCCTTGTGACGCCCACCGCCACCACTGGCCTACTTTACTCACTTTGATCCGGCTGCAAAACACGGAACGGGAGGAGAAAACGGGAGGAAGAGGAGGAGGAGAAACTAAAACACCAGGAGGAGGAAGATGAAGCTGGAACAGGAGGAAGAGGAGGAGAAGAAACTAAAACACCAGGAGGAGGAAGATGAAGCTGGAACAGGAGGAAGAGGAGGAGAAGAAACTAAAACACCAGGAGGAGGAAGATGAAGCTGGAAGAGGAGGAAGAGGAGGAGGAGAAACTAAAACACCAGGAGGAGGAAGATGAAGCTGGAACAGGAGGAAGAGGAGGAGTCAGGGAGAAATGAAGATAAAAACTACAAAATGAGTCACAACTAAAACATCAGCCCTGCCGAACATGATGGAACAGTCCACAGATCACATCTTATTATCACTGTTGTAGAGTTTAACTCATAACCTCTCGTGGGAATTCCAGCTCATTTTAGCGATCGGCTCTTTCGGCTCCCAAATTTAACATAATAGGAGGGTTGAACACACTGAAAACACAAGTAAACTACTGAAAAATAGAAATGAATTCTTCTTCTTCTTCTCCTCCTTCTTTTTCTCCTTCTTCTTCTTCATCTTCTCCTTCTTCTTCTTCTTCTTCTCCTTCTTCTTCTTCTTCTTCTTCTTCTCCTCCTTCTTCTTCTCCTCCTTCTTTTTCTCCTTCTTCTTCTTCATCTTCTCCTTCTTCTTCTTCTCCTTCTTCTTCTTCTTCTTCTTCTCCTTCTTCTTCTTCTTCTTCTCCTTCTTCTTCTTCTTCTTCTTCTTCTTTTCTCCTCCTTCTTCTTTTCTCCTCCTTCTTCTTCTCGTCCTCCTTCCTCCTCCTCCTCCTCCTCCTCCATGCACTGGTGTGTGTGTTGAATGTTTCAGACGTGTTGTGTTTATTTCTTCCATGACGACCTTATATGGAGAATTATCACCGTTAAATTATTCCATGTTTAGTTGATTTTTTATAGGCAGATGGCAGCATATATATATATATATATATAAACGTCCTTCAAAATAAAAGCCTCTTTTTCAGGCTTAACTGTAAAAACGTAGATTTTACATCACATCTTTTTGGTAAATGTAGATAAAGTATATAACACAGTAAGTATCTGAATATCTGGAGGTTTTATTGTTCATTCTATAGAGTTTCTATCATTAATTAACACATGTTTAAACCACTCTGCTGCTTTTAGATGAATGTTCTAATAAACAGGCTGTAAATAAACTGCAGAAACTGCTGCCAAAGCTTTTTTTTCCATTTTAATGTAATTTATGAGCCGTCAAAACAAGTGGAGGTTCAACTGCAGGTTTCCATTAGTTCCACAGACGAGGAGGAGGTGATGGAGATGAGAGGATCGGGTTAAAAACAAGACATCACAGGGAAAAGAGAAGAACTCCTCACATGTGATGAATATTTAATGATGTTCCCAGTAAACACAGTCCTCACTAATAAAACTAACCAGGAACAGACGTGAAACTTCCTGTTTCAGCTCATGTTGTTAGCGTGTGGCGGCTGCAACACGCCTGAACTCTGTGCACACGCTGCTGCTACATGACGGCAGCTGCTATTAATTCAACACATGATCAGGAACATGTTTTACAGCTGCTCATTTATCGGAGCAGGAAAACGGACTTCTGTTCAGTTGATTCCCCAATTTATTGACTATACAGTTAATATCAATTATTAATGAATTGATTAGTTGTTTGAGATCATCAGTTTATTATTATAGAGAATAAAGAAACCAGAAATAATCAGAGAAGAGAAGCTGGAACCAGAGAATTTAGATGTTTTCTTATTGAACAGTATCTCAAATTAATTAATCAAATATATTTAGTATTATTTTCTTATAATTTTTTTCAGTATTTATAGTTTAATTATATATAATTACTTTTTTTAGTATTTTTAGTATTTTTGTATCTTGTATTTTTTGTGCTCTTAGTTTTTTTTTTAATTTAATTTTTAGTAACATTAGTATTTTTTTATTTGTTTATTTATATATATATATATATATATATATATATATATATATATATATATATATATATATATATATATATATATATATATATTAGTATTTTTACTTTTCAGTATCTATAGTTTAATTATATCTAATTTTTTTGTATTTTTTTAATTTGTATTTTTAGTAGTTAATTTCTATTTTTTTATATATATTTTAGTATTTTTACTTTTCAGTATTTATAGTTTAATTATATATAATTATTTTTTTTTGTATTTTTTGTATCTTGTATTTTTTTGTGCTCTTAGTTTTTTAATTTTATTTTTATTAATTTTAGTATTTTTTATTTGTATTTTTAGTAGTTATTTTTTTATATAGATATTTTAGTATTTTTACTTTTCAGTATTTATAGATTAATTATATATAATTATTTTTTTTGTATTTTTTATTTAAATTTTAGTAATTTTATCATTTTTATTTAGTATTATAGAAACCAGAAAATAATCAGATTTTATTTTATTAAACAATATCTCAAATCAATGAATCAAATATTTTTTTCATCAATAAAAATTGTATTTTATTTATTTATTTTATTTTGTTGTATTTTCAGTTTTTACATATATATATTGTATTTTTTGTGCTCAGTTTTTTAATTTTATTTTTAGTAATTTTAGTATTTTTGGTATTTTTTTTATTTTTATATTTTTACTTTACAGTTTATTATAGAAACTAAAGAAACCAGGAAATAATCAGAGAAAAGAAGCTGGAACCAGAGAATTTAGACATTTTCTAATTAAAAATAGCTCAAATTGATTAATCAGTGATCAATATGTGTCAGTTAATGTAATAGTTGGAAATTAATTGAAATAAACAAGTTTAAACTTGACTTTTCAGCTCTGCCTCAACTGAAACAGCAAAATTAACTATTAAATATAGAATTAATGGACGTACACATGAAAAAAGCAGCAAATCAATATTATTGATCAGTTTCAGTGGATCAATGACAAACTGTGACGTGTTGTCATCATAAAAGACTTGATTTAATTATTAAAAAGGTTTTAAATGACTAAAAAAACACATGATCCTGCACAAAAACCCCAAATCTAAATTATGCAAAATAAGTCTAATCATGGATGTGTGACATCATCAAAGGGGGCGTGGCCTAAATCCTGCAGATGCAGTTTATAGGACATTTATCTTTGGGGTAAATTCCTCTTCCTTTTTAAGTTTCAGTGTATTTTTACCTGTTTCCTCCTGTTGAGGCGACTTCCTGTTGATCTCACACTGAATAAACCTCGTTGTAATCTGGTTTTTAGGCCCCTCCTTCTCCATCGACATCCAATCAGACGCCAGCACCGTTTACCCGTGGCAGACGGCCAAGATGAAGTGTTCGCTCAGCGTCTCTGGATCCTCACCAAAGACCGGTACGACACACACACACACACACACACACACACACACACACACACACACTAAAACCTGGCTTTTATTCTTTATTTAGTCTTTTTTTTTAAATAAACGCTCACATCCAGCTGTTTCCAGCTGTTTCTGCCGTTGCACGAACACGTTCTTCACCTGCCAACATGTCAACATCAGCAGCAGAAGAATGATGGGACTTCAAATGATGAACACATGAAAGAAAACACACACACACACACACACACACACACACACGTTCTTTTATAGGCTTGAAATACTGGTTATTTAAGGCTCAGCAGATGATAAAGTGTCTTTAACTGTCACATCTATGAAGCTGTGAATCAGAATAATCTAATTATAGATGAATATAGAAGCTGTAAGTGGCCGTTTTTAAATATATTTAACCTTTTTGTCCATTTTAATGTGCTATAATAGCCTAAAATCACATGAAAACCATCAAATCCAAGTAGAAACATGTCAAACAGCCATGAACCCTCTGCAGTCAGGTCTAGAAGTGGCTATTTTTTATTTTTACCTTTATATTTCACCTTAAAAACTATTTACTTTGCCTTAAATGGTGTCATTTACCCTTAATTTACATATAATCTGAGGAGAAAAACGTTAATAATAAATTAATTACTGGAGGAAAATGCTAAGTAGTGATATTTAGTGTATTTTACTACCAAAAAACGCCTGAATTTCAGTGTAAATGACTTTATTTGGTGCTAAAATATTCAGCTTTTAACATGATGTTGGTTTATTCTGCTATAAAATCCAGTGTTTCTCTGTTTTTTTCTAATCCTGTGATGAATGTGAAGGAGTCGACGACAGTTTTTGCTTCATAAACGACGTGGAAGTTATTAAAGGCCTAAAAATAAAGCTCCAGCGTTGAAGAAGTGGAAATGTTCGAGTAGAGTAGATGAGAACAGTGAAAAGTCCCTGCAGGATAGAACCATCTTCAAAGGAATGAATTATTTTCAGCGTAAATTCTTTTTTTTTACCACATCACATGTCGTCATGCGTCTCCCTCCTTCCTCCATCTGTCGCTGTCGATGAGCTCTGACATCTTCACCGTCCAACATGTGTTTCTGTGTTAAAGTGGATAAAACACACCAGTCGGAGGAATTCTGCAAAAAACAAAAACCAAGCAGGAGATGTTTTATACATGTATAAATGTAGAATGTGATGCTATAAACTCACTTTTCTAAAAAGCTGTGATATAAAACCTATGCTTTTACAGTTAGGGGGCTTTTATTTTGAAGGACATACAGTTTACGAGGTCACATGACCAGGATATCCCTATTGCTGATGGACATTTGACATGTGAGCATCACTGTTTCACAACTGAAAGTTGATTTTTATTCAGAATTTTGTAAAATTTTCACCAAATGAAGAAATGAACTGACTATTTAACCCAAAGATCATCAGTTTATTATTATAGAAGAAGAAATAAACCAGAAGTAATCAGAGAAGAGAAGCTGGAAAATTAAATAATATCTAAAATCAATTAAAATTTTAGTGTTTTTTATTTTTTTATTTTAATTTTGTTGTATTTTCAGAATACAACACAATTTTAATTATATATAATTATTTTTGTAGTATTCTTTGTATTTTCAGTATCTTGTATTTTTCTTGTTTTTAGTATTTTTTATTTTATTTTTAGTAATTTTAGTTTTTTTCTTTTATTTTTAGTAATTTTAGTTTTTTTCTTTTATTTTTAGTAATTTTAGTTTTTTTCTCTTTTATTTTTAGTAATTTTAGTTTTTTTCTCTTTTATTTTTAGTAATTTTAGTTTTTTTTCTTTTATTTTTGGTAATTTTAGTATTTTTTATTTTTAGTGATTTAAGTATTTTTTCTTTTATTTTTAGTAATTTTAGTTTTTTCTTTTATTTTTAGTAATTTTAGTATTTTTGTATTTTATTTTTAGTAATTTTAGTATTTTTTTTATTTTATTTTTAGTAATTTTAGTATTTTAGTATTTGTATTTTTAGTAGTTAATTTTTATTTATTTATTTTATATATACTTTAATATGTTTATTTTACAGTTTACTATTATAGAGACTAAATAAACCAGGAAATAACCAGAGAAGAGAAGCTGGAACCAGAGAATTTACACATTTTCTTATTAAAAATGACTAAAATGAATAATTAAAACAGTTGTAAATGAATGTGATAGTTGTCATTTATCCAGTTTGAAGAAAGTGACTCTATTTAAAGGCAAAGTAAAGAGTTTTTAATGTGAAATATAACAGTAATAATCACTTCTAGCTCTGTCTGCAGAGCGTTAATGAGGCTGTTTTGCATGTTTGAGTTTCTATTTAACTTCTTCTACTTGGATTTGATGCGTTTCATGTGATTTTAGGTTATTATAACAAGTTAAAATAGGGAAACCAGTGTAAATGTGAGTGTTTATACTGATAAATCAACACCAGGCAGGTGAAGGTCACGTAATTAATGCAGCAACTCATTTTCCTGCTGGATTCTTTGTGTTTAAGTCACACGTGTTGTCAGTGACATGTTTTATCACAGTATCAGTGGAGGATCATGAGTCATAGTAACCACACACACACACACACACACACCCAGAAACAGCAGCCTCACTACTGTATCTACCCCCAAAAATAATGATCACATATGAAAAATTCATCCATTTGTGGCAGAGCTGGATGTTGCTGTTACTGCAGATTATGTCCATGTTCTTTACCAGTTCCAGAGGTTTTAACTCTTTATTCAGCTCCACTGGACACTCACTGGTATACATGCTGCAAGAGAAAGGAGAAGAACATCTGTTTTTATATAATAGGACCATTTAATATGAAATATGGCAAATAATTACAACTAGAGAGTCGTCAATTGAAAGAAAAAGCCTCTTTTTTATTTTAATATTGATTAATCTAATGATTTTTCAAGCAAAAAACATGTTTAAAGTCATTATTTACAGCCAGTAATAAATAATTTTGACTAAAATTCAACCTTCAGTTGTGAAACAGTGATGTTCACATGTTAAATGTCCACCAGCAATAGGGATATCCTGGTCATGTGACCTCATAAACTGTATGCCCTTCAAAATAAAAGCCCCCTTTTTCATGCATAAGTGTAAAAACATAGATTTTATATGTACGCCGAGCGAAGTAACCAGGTTTTAAGGTGAAAGATAAAGGTAAAAATGAAAAACGGCCACTTGTAGCTCTGACTTTGAGCAGCCGGCTGCTTTCATGAAGCCCTTTATGACCTCACAAAGAGAAACACAGGAAGTGAGTCAGTGTCATGAGTTTAAAGACACGAGGTAAACATTAACGGTTGGAGTGACACGTTCATCGAGGTGTGGTTCTTACGTTGGTTCAGACTGGACCGACGCCAACATTCACTTTCTCAGGTGTTAGTTAATCCTGAGTGTGTGTTATCACCTCCTACATTTAACAGGTGTGTGTGTGTGTGTGTGTGATTAGTTTCTCCTTCACCTTCCTAGTTTCTGTGTGGTTCAGGTTGAGGAGAATCCTGTAAAGTGTGTGTGAGACGTTCCTTCACAGCTCAAACTTCCTGTTGCAACTTGTTGTTATGATGAAATGATGAAACTCTACAAACTCCCTCCATGTTTCACACTGGTCATATTTAATGGAGTTAAAACAGTGTGTGTGTGTGTGTGTGTGTGTGTGTGTGTGTACGCGTGTGTGTGTACGCGTGTGTGTGTGTACGTGTGTACGTGTGTGTGTACATGTTTGTATATATGTGTGTATATATATGTATGTGTGTGTGTGTGTGTGTGTATGAAAAAGCTATGTAAGTCAATGGGACTCCATTAGAAATTTCCCATATTTGCATATTGTTGCCATGTGGTAACAAATCTATTTTAGCATAATAAAATAAACATAAAAATTTAATTAAATGTAAAAAATAAATAAATAAATACTAAAAATAATGAAGTAACCTCTCATAGTGAGTTAATATTTTTATTTAAAAAAAATAAAAATAAATTAAAAATTCAATTCAATTCAAGTTCATTTGTTTATTTGGTACATTTTCCAAAATTCTAAATAAAAGATATCCATCAGCAATAGGGATATATATATATAAATTGTATGTCCTTCAAAATAAAAGCACCGCCTTTTCACACCTAACAGATTTTATATCACGGCTTTTTAAGAAAAACTAAACACATAAACACATGCTGTCACCCAGTTTTATATTCAAGGTGGATTATATATTTAAAATTTAATAATAAATTAATTAAGAATAAAAAAGAAGGTACAAATACACTTTTAAATACAAATCTTTTTAAAGCTGTATTTTAAAAGTTTTTTTTACTTCTTATCAAATCATCATTTTCCATGACACCAGTTCAATTAGACTAAATATTGGAAATAAATTCCAATGTCATAAATATTTAAACATCCTAAATCACCATAAATTAAAAAGAAGCATTTACCATTATCCCCTATATGAAGGTTAATTTAAATAAATCACAATTTATTTAGAACAAACTGCTTTTCATATGTTTCTTATCATAATATTACTGTATTTATCACTAAGAATAATATAAATCAGTATTAAATGTGTTTTTCCATTAGTTATGACTGGATATTTACCTAATCAATGGAATATTTGTTCATTTATTCATGATTTCCTGATCTAATTAATTCAAACGTAGACCTTTTAGATTAGAAATAGTTTGTATGATGTGTGTGTGAGTGTTTTTTGTGTTATCTCAACATGTTCCTGCGTGTTAACACGTCATCTATTACCACTGGAATGACTGGCATGTTGTTCCAGTCGTGGTTATTTTGTGTGTTTTATGAGACGCTGACATTACGTCATGGTTACACACATTTTTCTGCTGTTTTTGAAGCACTGCAGCTGAAATGGGGACAGTTTGTCTTGTCATATTGTGTTTTTTTTCCCTCCTCTTGTCGAAGTAACTACATCTCACTTTGTTCCTCGTGTGAAAAAAACATCACTGGTTCAAACACATTCTGTCTGTGTTCAGGCATCAGGCGGCAAAGAGAGAGTGAGAAGTTATTCTGGATGAAGAAAATGACTCAGTCGCTGTTAAAAAGAAAATAACTGGTGTAAAAGGAGCTGAACTCCACCAGTGATCATGTTAATGCAGGTTTTATTACTTTAAAATGGCCTAAACAATAGATATATTTAAGATATATCAGAAAACTAGTCAGTCAATGGGACTCAATTAGGTTTAATACACTGGGAATTTACCATATTTGCATATTGTTGCCATATAGCAACAAATATATTTTAGCATATTAAAATAAATAAATTCAAGATCAATATTTTTGGGTTGGAAATTTCCAAATTCTGAATAAAAGACAACCTTTGGCTATGAGATAGTGACGCTACCAGCAATAGGGATATCCTGGTCATGTGACCTCATAAATTGTATGTCCTTCCAAAATAAAACCTAACAAAACCCTCAAAATTTCACTCATTCATGAGAATTCCTGGTAAATTCTGTGATCTCAACTCCCAGGATTTAATCCGAGTTGCCTCAAATATCAATAAGTTTCTCCTATTTTGGGGCATTTATCGTCAAATTTGTAAAAAAAAATCTAACTACTCATGCAAAAAAAGTGACATATTTCAGGATTTATAGGGCTTAAATAATATTTTGTCACTTAATTCCAACACAAAATGATCAGAAATTATTATTAATCATAAATACACATGGGAAAGTCTTATTTTGTGTCGTTGTCCCAAGCGATTTACCAAAAAACTGGGCACCATATTTAAAACAAATCATCTCTGGACCAAGTCAGATTTTTAATATTTCAAACAGTTTTGCTGTATTTGACCCTTGGAATCTGCTGAAATGCTGTGTGTGGAGCTTATAATAAAAGAATCTTCTATATCCTGAGAACTTTGTGCTGTTGCAACTACTCTTTGCTGATGATGCGACTCTCTCTCAGACAGTTAGACTTCATTAATGGATGCTACAGATCCACCAGAAACAGTTAATGGAGTGAAAATCATCCAGTCACCTCCTCTCTCCTCACCAATTCATATTCCAGACCATCCATCCACTCTTCACCTCCACTCCTCGTCTGTTCAACAACTCTTCTCTCGCCACTTTGGGAGAATTCGCTGCCATTCTCGGTCTTTTTTTGCGAAACTTTACATGCCGTTCCCACTCCTCTATTCATTCCCTCCTGCTCTTGTTCACTTTAACAATCTGCTTAGCTCCCTCCATCACTCCCACCTCCTCCTGGTCTATTCTCCCCCCCCCACCTCCTCCTTTCTCCCCGGCCGGCCAGCGGAGCGTGAGATTGGCTAATTAACGGCTGCCTGTCGGCCCTGCAAAGACAGCTGGGTAATTTGGTGAGAGTGGAGAGGAGGGAGGAGGAAATGAGGAGTGGAGGAGCCAGAAGAGGAGAGAAGGACGTATGATTATATTCACTGAACGGAGCCATTTTTAAAATACAAATTATATCATGTAGGATATAAATCACCTGTAACAAATCCTGTCCATTTTAAAAAAACGGGTATTCTTCTTATTAAATTGTAACTTTAATGGCGGCCATTATCCAATCATATACTCAGGATGGGGAAAAACAGCAAATTGATATAGAACAATAGACTTTTAACCCTCTATTGCATGAATTATTACTTAGACATGGCCTAAATGATAGATATATTTATGAAAATATAAGTAAAAGTTGTAAGCCGCTATGTAAGTCAATGGGACTCCATTAGGAATTCTCCATATTTGCAATTTTAGCATAATTGGAAAAAAAAAATTCAAGTTCATTTTTTAATTTGGTGGTAACTTTCTCCGATTCTGAATAAAAGGCAGCAATAGGGATATCCTGGTCATGTGACCTTCAAAATAAAAGCCCCCTTTTCACACCTAACTGGAAAAACACTATTTTTTATTACTGCATTTTATAAAAATGAGGATAAAGTTAATATATAGCAACACTATGTAATAGAGGGTTAATATTGGTTTTACATGAAACTGGTTTAATTGTTTTAACTACTTGAATTAATTGATATAAATCAAAGTTTATATCACAATAGAATAACACAATAAGCAGATATGCCTTTTCCATGTATAGTTCTGATTAATAATGACTGTTTCTGATCATTTAGTGTTGGAATTATAGGATAAAATATAAAATATATATTTTTACATGGGTGGTTTCAGGTAAAACGGGTTTAGTTAGATTTCTCAGTTAAAGCGCCACCATCTGGCTGAATTGCACCAAATTTCACACTGTTCTTACTCAGATTCACAGCAAAACTCCTACCAATTATGAAGTGGATTAAATAAAAGGTTCTTGAGATAAACCAGGAATCGTATAGAGAGACTTTTCCAATCAGAGCCACCAAAAACTCAGGTTTCTTTCCATATTTTAAGAATCTAAAAGCTGGTGTTGCTGTAAAAGTGTAGGAAGAAGTTCCCTTTTTCAAGTTATAGTGTGTTACTTCTGCTATTGATTGACTCCAGAGTTTCAGAAAAAAAAAAAACACTTGGATAAAAGTTTCATTTTCAACCCGGCGCTCATTTATTCATCTGTTGTCAAAAATTCTTTTCTAATATTCAGTGGCCTCCAGATGACTGTGGGAAAAAATGTCAGATGTTCTGCAAAAAGCGAAAGAAGAATCTTGGCTCAAAGCATCAAACGGAGCCTCACTCCACTCTGGATATTCATACAGTAAAAAAAAACTGGAGCAAATGGTAGCCAAGTGGGGAATAAAAGTGGGAAACTGAGTGGAGGCGGAGAGGGAAGGACAGTAAAGCACAAATTGAAAATGTGGAGCGGATAGTCGTGAAACAGTGGAGCGCTGCCATCATTTTCACTCCATTAGCTCCTCCGGTTGAACAAAAACTTCAAATGAATCCTTGGAAGCGGCAGATCTCGGTGTGATAAGAGGGTTTTAGACGTTTAGAGCGTACAAGCAGGAGTTTAAACCAACCACTCTGTGTGTTTTAACGCTGGAAAAACTCTGAAAATTCTCTTTATTCAATGGTTCCAATGATGGAACTCAAGGGAACGTGTTTAATAGTCAGGGTCTGTTTGAAAAAATATGTTTTTAAAGGCATTAAAGGGTCAAATCTTCTGTATTCCAGACTCAAAAATGTCCCATAATGCCTCAAAAATGGAAATCCAATCCAATATGGCCGCCGTCGCCAGATCAAAATCTAACCAATCACCATCTTCTTGACGGTAGAAGGTAAAAACCTGAATTTAATGAGCTTTTATATGTTTTCACACATGAGGAATTCAATGTTGAGCTCAGATTTAAGATCAGGACTAAAGGAAATGCTTCAAATTAATGTCCAGGGTTAAAAATGCGAAATGTTAAGGAACAAAGTCGATTACAATATTTTATCTGTTTATTTACTATGTATAATTTACCTATTTGCTAATTTATCTAATATTCAATGCCTGATTTCTCATTTTGAGGTGAAAATCTAAATTCATCTCCCTCCTAAAAACCCCAAATTAACATAAAATGCCTCCGAGACTCTGAATAAACACATTTTACCAACATCCTGCCTCGTCTAAGTGTTAATATTTTTCAAACCTATCAATATTTGCCAGTAAAAGCAGCTCGATGTCTATTTATGAGCCTGCAGATCTTATTACGTATGCAGTGAGGAACCAGGGAAACTTTTTGCTCCCCAGCAGCTTTGTTTCAGTGAGGCTAAATCGTGTTTTTATAGTGTTTAGTATTCCAATCTACCAGTGCTGTCCTGCTTTATGGAGCAGAGAACACACACACACACACACACACACGGTTTCATTAGAAGCACTGGTGGTAATTGTCAGTCTTTTGTGTGTGTGTGTGTGTGTGTTAAGCCTGGGACTCTCCTCCAGGGATTAATCCAGAGAAATCCAATCAGACCGTCTTCATTTCCACTGACAGCCATTTCACGTTTATTAGCTCAGACAGGAGCCAGATATTCTATTAGAGAAGCACAGTAGTTTCTCCAACTGGGTGATGCTAACCATGCTAACGTAGCCGCTGGAGTGCTAATGGACCATGCTGTCAATAATTTCCCCGACCAATCAGACGGCTGGATCTGTCAGCTGACTTTTTATACTCAAACGGCATTAAACGACCGTTCCAAACGTTGTGTTTTCCCACTTTTATTTTCCACCATGAGTTGTACAATGAATAGAAAATATAGACAATGTTAGAAATAATGATTTGTGTTTGAAATAATAAGTTTTTCCTCTTCTCTAAGCAGCTAAACTGTTTCCAGCTGTGCTAACATGTTAGCATCAAGACATTGTTCCATTAGAACACTGGAGTGATAGTTGCTGGAAATGCACCTACGTAGATATTGCTCCAAAAACCAGACATTTGCAGCTAGAATAGACATTTACCATTTATTTCTGGTTAGTTTAAAGTTGTCTGACCCCAAACTTTTGAACGGTAGTGTATTATAGAACTGGATAAAGGACTGAGTAATGGCCGCCAGTCATTTCAATGGTTTAATTCACTTGCTGACCACATTAAAAACCATTCCCATGTATTTTCCAGAGCTTTGACTGTTTCAAAGGTTTTTTTATGGTCTACAACCCAAAGATCATCAGTTTATTATTATAGAAACTAAAGAAACCAGGAAATAATCAGAGAATCTGGACATTTTCTTCTTAAAGAGCTGTTGTTGCTCCTCATTCAGTTTTTTTCTCCAGTTCCATCAGTGTCTCAGCAGCTGTTGAAGCAGCTCTTCTAGTCTCTATCTGTTCACTCAGTGTCCAGCCAGTGTAAACACAGCCTATAGATTATCTACATCAGTGGCAGAGAAGGCACTGAGTTCATATAGAGGAGGATCAAAGGTCTGGATGGCGGCAAGAGGCGAAATGCTAAAGAAATAAAGAAATGCTAATTAACACAACACAAGCGCTGCTCAATGTAAAACAATGCATTTCTTAATTGTTGAAAAAACGCCCCCCTCTTACTCCTCCAAGTGGTTTGGTCCAGATGCTGTTTTCCAGTGGGCGGGGCCAGTGGCTAACTGCTAATTCTGACAGTCAGCTAGCAGCTAGCCAAATGGAAGAAACCAAACAAACTAACACGTAGCAGCCAGTAAATCAGAATCAGCCTCTTTTTACCAGTTTAACTGGTTCAGATCAGACCTAATGATCGTTAACGAACTCTAACGATGGACGTTACCATAGCAACAACGACTAGGAGGGAACAGGAAGGTTTTTCCAAAGATTTTCATAGTTTTTACCTCATGGATTCTTCATCGTCTATCCTAGTATAGTATTTTGTTTTAAATGTCTCGTCCAGAAATTATTCTCTGAAAATGTTGTGTTTATTTGAGTTTTCATAGTTTTTCATTTGTCTTATGTATAAATTTAAATAAAAAAGGAACATAGCTATAACCACCATTATTACTTCTAACCTTCTAATGAATAGTGTTTCCATATGGCAACAATTACTTTATCTTAATTAAAGTGATCTAGAAAAATAGAAAAATCTATGTTTTTACAGTTAGGTGTAAAAAGGGGGCTTTTATTGTGAAGGACGAGGTCACATGACTAGGATATCCCTATTGCTTTAGTGTATAAACCTAATAGAGTCCCATTGACTTACACAGCATGAGACTATGTTTAGAACATTTTCTTATGTATATATTTTAAATATATATAAATTATTTTAAGTTTCATGCAGTAGAGGGTTAATAGAGTAGAAGATAAAAGCAGATTATTATGGAAGTATAAAGGTTCTATACCTTTAATAAAATAGGATTTTCATCCGTGTAGATGCTGAGGAGGAGGTTGTTTTGACTCTGTCTGCAAAAACACACTTTTACTGTTGTTTTATTTTATGTCTGTGTGATAAACAAGTATTTCTAAATCCTCCTCAGTCTCTCCATCGGAACAAAGGCGTTGAAGGACGGAGGCTAACGAGCAGCGATCTAATTATAGCCGCTTCCTTGAATCCGCCGTCAGACAACCAGCAGCGTTAGAGTTCACGCGTCAGTCCTGAGGAATTATGCAAAACGGCGTCTTTGATCGTCAGCGGCGATGTCAGACGTTGCTGCTGCCATCAGAGCGTCTGTCAGACAGGACGCTTCATTACTGATGCTGCAGGATACGACCGCGGTTATAGAACTATACTAATATCCTGGAAATACAGAAAATAGACACGAGAAAAGAAATGACACCTTTAAATAACATCAAAGTGTGTGTGTGTCTGTGTGTGTGTGTGTGTGTGTGTGTGTGTGTGTGTGTGTGTGTGTGTGTGTGTGTGTGTGTGTGTGTGTGTGTGTGTGTGTGTGTGTGTGTGTGTGTGTGTGTGTGTGTGTGTGTGTGTGTGTGTGTGTGTGTGTGTGTGTGTGTGCGTGCGCGCTTTTAGTCGTATAGAATAATATATATATATGTATGTGTATATACAGTATATATAGATGTATATGTATATAGGTGTGTATATATATATATATATATATATATATATATATATATATATATATATATATATATATATATATATATATATATATATATATATATATATATATATATATATATATATATATATATATCCTGGATTTTATGTACTTGACTTCTGTTTGTCCGTCCAATCCCAGCTCTCTGAGGGGCGGGGCATTTCCGACAGAGCTCGACCAATCACAGCAGAGTGTTTGAGTAGAGGGGGGAGGGGCTTAAACAGGGTATTCCACAGCGAGTGTGTGAGAAGGCCGACTGTATTGTTGCTTTGGGACAATAAAAGTAATGATTTTTGATGTCTGGACCATCATTCCTATCAGTTTTTTGGAACAATGGAGACCAGAACCAGATTATCTATTTCCAGATCAAACTGGAGAAGCTCAGATTTGATGGATTAATCCAACCACATGTTGAAGTACGTCAGTAGCTCCATCATTCTAAGGTCAGGTCAGAGCGAGTCCAGGTCACCACAGATGGTCATTACCCTCCAACCATCCTTCATCTCACTCATCAACTCCACCTGTTGTTTTACACCAGAGGGACCTGACTAATCCTGGGTCTGGACTAATCCTGGCTCTGGTTTCTGTAGAGTCCAGAGGTTCATACATGGACAATATGGACAGAAACAGCTTGAAACTCTTATTTCACCTCCATAGAAGCAGTGAAGATTCACCAGGTTTACATTAAGGTCTGTAACCAACTGTGGACAAAGAAACTCCTCAATTAACAATAATGTGACTTAAAAGTGACGTTTTCTGTGTTTTTATAGTGTTTTATAGTTTATAGTGTTTCCACAGTGTTGCTAAGGAAGTTCTGCCGGTTGTTGACGATATTATTGATTGATTGTTTGATTAATTGATTGATGGTTTGTATTGTATCATCCCTGTAGCTGCTGTCTTCTCTTATAATAGAGTTCTTATTTTAAAAAGTGCATATTCCAGATCAGATTTAGAAAATATACGATGCCGTTTTGAGTAAAGAACGATGAAAACGAGCAAGATATTACTAGTTTGGCTTGTTTGGTGCTTCCTCCTGAGCCGACCAATCAGAACAGAGCAGGTCTTAAAGAGACAGGCACTAAAATAAAGGACCAGTATAGGATCCATGATTTCAGAATATAAATATCTGATGCCCTTTAATGTTTAGGAATCCAAATGATTCTTCTTTTATGTTGTATATAATCTGGATTTAAAAGCAGAACCTATTACATATAATATTACTTATCACATGGTAAAATACTGTTTTATTACTCAAAATGGCTGAAATACTAGATGTATTTCCAAAATACAGAATAAAAGACAACCTTCAGATGTGAGACAGTGATGCTGTAGGGATATCAATGGTCATGTGACCTCATAAATTGTATGTCCTTCAAAATAAAAGCCCCCTTTTCACACCTAATAGATAGATGGGTTAATAGATGTATTATTTGACTCACTAGTTCTTTAATAACTTCCCTAACGTTGCTGTGAGGAACATGTTAACATGTAAATCAGCCTTCTCTCATTGTCAGAACTTTACTCATCAGTTGATTCTGGTCAGCGAGTCTGCAGGGGTGTGTGTGTGTGTGTTTTTAAGTGTGTGTGTGTGTGTGTGTGTGTGTGTGGTCAGTCGACCCAGTGTCACCTCCTGTTTCCTCCCCTTTGGTGGATGCAGCGCTCGGCTACACTCCACTTGGTGTAAAAAACCTTCTCCAACACTGTCCTGATTCATCTTCATCATCCTCCTCTTCATCATCCTCCTCTTCATCATCCCTGTCAGCTGAGTCAGATTTAAAGGGACAGGTTTTATTTCCTCTTATACTTTTTATGAATTCTGCGTAGTTACTGTACTGTTATAAGCTGTTTTTTTAATTATAGCCTATAATAATCTGTCAGTTACTTAATTTCCTGCAGTAAAATAGTTTAAAGAACTAATTTGTGTATAAGCAGTAAATTAATCAGTGTGATTATAGCACAAACTGGAAATTTAATATTGTTTCTACAGTTTTATTACTCTGAATTATACAGATTTCACATTAACTCTGTTTTTATTACTTAAAATGGCCTAAATAATATATATATTTAAAATATATATAAGATAAAGTATTAAACATGGTTTAGATTGATGATTAAATCATCAATCTTTCCAAAATTCTGAATAAAAAACAACTTTCTGGTGACCTCATAAATTGTATGCCCTTCAAAATAAAAGCCCCCTTTTCACACCTAAATGTAAAAATACAGATTTTATTTTACAGCTTTTTTAAAAATATATAGATAAAGTAACTTTTGACATATGGCAACGCGATGCAGTAGAGGATTAAGTTTTATTCAAGATTTTATTTTGAAAATAAAATTAATTCAAAGCTGCTTAAAGTTCATATATGAAAGTATTTAATATATAATAAAATCTAATAAAATCTGCCTCTAATTCCTTTGCATTGTTAAAAATAAAATAATAAAAGTAATTAAAATAATAACAAAAAATATTTACAAAAATAAAAAAATAATAATTAATAAAATACAAATAAAAAATAATAAATAAAATAAAAATAAAATAATAATAAATTAATAAAATAAAATTATTTAAAAAATTATTTTAAGGTTTTCTTAAAATAAGATGAATTATTTTATCTTTTAAACCCTTTTTCCCACAAAGTTTTGATGCATATGATCATGAACCAGTTGAATCACTAATAATCAGGTTCAACTTTTTATCCTTGGTGCTTTTTCTAGAGATTTGAGTGATTTGATGACGTTTTCCTCCCTGTTAACGACAGCAAGCGGAGCCGATCGTTAATCAATAATTAAAACCACCATTAGCTGCAGCAGCGTTGGAGGAAAACCTCCAAACGTGGCCTGAGGGAGCAATCAGCAGAAGTTCAAATAAAATAAAGGTAGACGAGCTGCTTTCCAGGCTGTTTTTGACCCGATGCAGCTGGTTTTTAATGATGTAGCACTTGAATATTAAAACCATTAGAGGCAGAAATTGAGATGTGATTCATTACTCGTCTGTGGGTGAGTTCTCGCTGTTTCTCTTCATTATTTTCGCTCCATTCTCTTCTTTCCTCCTCCTCATTTCTACGTCTCTCGCCTCCTTTTTCTTTTTTCCCTGCTTCATAAATGCTTTTCATCACAGTTTTTTTTTTAATCATCTTCCATCTTCCCATTGTTGTTCACAAAAGTTCTCTATTTGTCTCCTAAATGACACGGGGTGACTAAGTGTGTGTGTGTGTTTTAGTGTGTGTGTGTGTGTGTGTGTGTGTGTGTGTTTTAGTGTGTGTGTGTGTGTTTAATAGCCCCCTCTCTTCTTTCTTCCTGACAGACTAATGACTAGTTTGTGCTTCTTGTCTTTCTCTCTCCCACCGTCTTGCTCTTAGAAATAATTAGCTTGCCCCCCTTTTCCAAAGATTACATCTATTATCACAAATTCTCTCTTGTACCTGTTTTCTTGTCTTTTTTGTCATCTTTTTTCTTTTGTGTGTGTGTAAAGTCTGATAATAGAGGCTGATTCGATCTAGTTTCTGTTCTGTCGTCATTGTCGACATCTAAAAATAACAGTGTAACAGCTAGAGCTGCAATGATTGGTCCATTTATCGCTTGGTTGTTTTATTTAAGAAGGAAATGTCCAAATTCTCTGATTTCACCTCCTCAAATCTGATTATTTTCTTGTTTTTTTAATCTTTTCTAACAGTAAACTGAAATAAATTGTAGGATTAGGAATTCAGCAACAAAAATAAACTTATCGCATCACATTTTGATGCTCACATGTAAAATACCCATCAGCAATAGGGATATCCTGGTCATGTGAC